>JAZHYW010064842.1:0-52574 GCA_037355805.1 Ixodes ricinus | reverse complement strand
CATCGTGACGTTTGCACGCGGCGATGCCTGATTCCTGCGTCTGCCGCTTTGCGGTGCACTCGTTCAACTTCGGCGTGTTTGCCCCGTTTGGAATGAATCGGGCATCCACTAAGAATGACGTCATGTGCAGATCTTGCCATCTATGTAGTAGTGATGGAACACATGTCCAACCTGCCCCCTCAAAAATTAACGTTCTTCTTGTTTGTTTGTTTTTGTTTTTTACCGCAAAATAAATTGCGCATTGCCGAACGTTCATTTTCCGGCCAAGTGTAGAGCTAGCTGTCCGAGACATATGCAGGACTGCTAGCGCTATATTTGGGCGGACAATTGTCGTTCGGCGACGCAGAGTTAATTCTTTTAGTAGTAAAAGAAAGACTAATTTTTTATTATTATTTTTGGAAGCGTTATTACCGCGGGTGAGCAGATGCTGAAAGATGCTTATGTACCACTTCTATACAAAATCACAGCCAGCATGCTATCTTTCGAGGCCAGCACAGGTTTGCTCGTCGCTTCGAAAAGCGAGCAAAGCACCCGCCATACGCACGAACGCTGAAGATCGCACCAGCCATAAGCTTTATTCTCAAACTCCTGGGCTGCAAAAGAACGCGCTGCTCAGCGTGCCATCTTCACCGCTCAGAACGCATGTGTTCGTCGATTCCGAAAACGAGCAAAGCGCGTGCCGTACGGCGCTGAAAGTGGCAGCCCGGTCAGAAGCCCTTTTCTGCTTGCGACCGGGACTCATGCACAATCTGACGCTACTCATTACAGGCTCGCATCTGAAGGCTGAACTCAATGGAGAGAAGTTTAACAGCACTGCAAATATTTGTTACAACACGCCGCCGCGTATTCGCTGGAAACGAAACTTCATTGCGACGAACATGCAAGCAATGAACGCTACCGAAGCCAGTACATGATGTCAAGGTGTCAGTCGCGTGAGTGACTCCATCTGGCACGCAAATAACGCACTTATGAACGAAAGTCCGATGGCACTACCAACACACAACACTCATCAGCAAAAAGGGTGTCTAAAAAAACTCCCAGCCTTTCCACTCTGGTGAAGAAAGACTAGGGTGCCTACATGTTTCAGAGCGGCGGAACATGTAGGCACCCTAAGGAAGACCAGTGAAGCTGTACTATGGTGGGAAAGGCTGGAGAGGTTGCCGCCATAGATGAGCGACGGCCGGCAAACAGACAATCGGCTTGCCGGCCGTCGCTCATAGATGGCGGTAGCTGTCGAGAGTTTAGTGTCATCATTTGTTTGCTGACGGACACGATACTGAGGAAACTCAGCCCTTAACCTCTCCGCTGTAAAATACGTTTGAATGGTTCAAACGTGGTTACAACTTCGGAACCAGTCGAAAATCAGAGCCAGTTATTTGACTAGCTCATGCCGCGCGCCGGCTGTTGGCCCCTGCCGGTAGCGGTGGGATGCCGGACGAACAAAATGTTAGCTCGATCTAGATCTCTGGCAAACAGCCCGTGGCCCGAGCCCACCCCGGGCGTCCGACAGCGCAATGCGCAGCTGCAAACAACTCATTCGTTCTGGAAAAGATCTGCGTCATCTATAGGAAAAGGCTACCAATAAATCGCGTTTGAATCTCAAGATACTCTCACCACAATGTTGTGTTTCTACACAACTGTAGAATGTTTCTACTACTGTGCAGAAACATTGTGTTTCTTCACATGTCTTCAACACCAACAAACGTGAAAATAATCAGATTTTTGTTCCGACTAAAAAAAAAAAAAGTCAAGTTTAACCCAATAAAAATCTTCTTCGATATACATGTGGGCGGTGCTTTAGTCTTTGACGTCCCAGAGTACTTCCGGATCATAAAAAGAATGATAGAAAGACCACCCTAACACCGCTGACTGAAATGTCGATAAAACGTTTAACCACCAATTCTCCAAATAAACGCAAAAAAAACATCAGAAGAAACGCGAGATTTGTTGAAAAATTTCGAATATTCTTGCAAACCAACTTGACTCCTCCAAGACGCTAAATTGTACAGCCTAGGGCCCTCGTTAAAACTCCAACTTTGATGTACGTGTCGCATTTATGCTTTCGGACGCAAGGCGGCGGTTCATGTTTGGAAACAGCAAAAGGACTCTAATGAGACAACGCATCAGAGAACCGGCGAACCATGCCATGCAGAGCACTCGGGGGCAACCCGGCTTGCCCTCGGAGCGAGATCAAACCCCACCCCGTCGGCCTTCCATGGGAATCCGACCTTCCGGCTCCCTTCAAAAGGGGACGGGGGCCGCCAGTGACCCAGATAGCTCCAAAGAGGGAACCGCTCTAGAGGGCCTCCCAATCTCCGCATAACCCCGCAGGGTGGGGGGCAGCGGCGCGACAACTGCCGGGCCACATTGTGTTCTGCCGTTATCCCCACACCGCACGGCCGCTACCTGACCTTGCCGCGCGAGGGAGGCCAAGGCCGTTCGATGCCCCCGCTGGCCCATGGTTGCGGAGAGATAAGGGAAGAAGCGTTTCCCTGAAAAAAAAATGAAAAAATAATTAATAAGCCCCCCACAGCTAGCTCGGAGCGTAAGCTCGCCCTGCAGAACCTCCTGGGTTCGATCCCCTTCTCCTGCCCGTTTCGATCTGGACGAGTTTCCTACCAGCGGCGCGTGCTTTGTGTGATCACTACGGCGCTTATCTCTTGGTATACTCGTGTTGAAGGAGCAGAGGCCAGATTCACGAAGGGCTTTTAGGTTAAGACAATTTAGCTAAGTTCGTGAAGTTAAGAACATTGTAAAAGGAGCAATCGGTATTCACAGAACGCGTTCTTAAAAGCCCCTGGCAAAGGAAAATTTTTTTAAACAATGCGATTGGGACGCGCGTGTCAAATACACTTTACGCGAAAAAAGATATTGACAGCGCGAGATTTATTTTACATTCCGCGCAAAGTCCATGACGTCACGGAATGGTCATACACTCTTTCCAGCTCAACAAGATGGTCAGCTCCGCCTCTCTCCACTTCAACGTGATGGCCAAGCGGCCAAGCCGATCCACCTCTCCTCCTCCACGCGCCCGAAATGCCGAGAGAGAAAACAAGTGGAAAGGAGTGATACCGACTAAATCATGTCTCTGCGCCGTCAATATTGTTTTAAACATTGTTTGTTCGTTTGTTTGTTTTTGCGCTAAATTTATTTTTGTACATGCGTGTCCCAACCGACTGTTAAAAAAAAAAACTTTTTTAGGCTCTTTAAGTAAGAGGGAGAAAAAAGAATTTTTTGTACGGAAAAAAACCAACTTCCGGTGTACCGCAAGATCCCGATCCCCGCGAGAGCGGACTGTTGCTATGGCGACGGCGTCAATCGGCAACACGAACAACCAGTCGGAAAGCTCGGCGTGGTTCACGAGCAGTTCGAGGGCGCGCTTTTCTAATAACAAACACAGGCGGCCTTTCTTTCACCGCTTGTTCTGGGTTCGTGTCGGTGATATGTCGACGCTACTGACGATTAAACGCGCCCGAATGCAGATGCCGGGATAACCGCTTTCGTTGTCTGCTCCGAACTCGGTCGCAATGAAGTCAACACAACTCGTCATCGCTAAAAGAAGACGGCCCCTGACAGTCGCGTTTGCAAAGAGGCGCAGATAGAAACAAATCGCCACGACACTTTTCGCGGCCTCTGAGATGCAGGAGCGAGCCGACATAAAAGAGATACGTATGAACTACGGGAGTGTCAGCAAGAGCCAGTACATTACCTGTTCACACTCGGAGCGGACGCGCGCGTTTGATCGAAGTAGTAGATTCGCGCTCTTGGACCGCGTCTTGGTCGGTTTCAAATGCTCTTGTTTACAACGAAGCTGTTATGCGCTGCATCTGTTCACCGCAGAAGTTCTGCGTTCGAAAAAGTAACGTAAAGCGTTGCCGTTAGTTCGGCAATGAATTAACGGCGTTATGGAGCGCTACGCTTTATTCTTCTTTCACCAACGTAACGATATACCGTTACCGTTACTTTTCAAAAATAACGAACGTCACTTTTACGTTGCTTTGTCACTTTTGTGTTTCGAGTACATAAAGTTCTGAGTTTGGCAGAGGTGTACGATAAGCCTCCCTAACAAGCTTCGATAGTAAAGACAGACATTTTACAGAGTGGTCTCATAGTGTTTTGATGCGCGCAGCAGATTAATTTTCGGCATGCAGCGTAGGCGTTGAAAGTGTAAATTATCGGATTCCGTCTTCACTTTAGTTGATTCATTTCATATCCAGTCCTCGCCAGCGGCGTGGATCAAAGTTTCGTTATCTCGCGTCCATCTCCACACGCAGAATGAGTCTCGGAGATGGTAGTCAAACGGCTTGCATGAACTGCAGCATGCGAACGGGGACTGCGTGTTTTGTTGGTTTGTTTGTTTTCTTTATTTAACTCTGGAGAGCTGGGTCACGGGGAATCAGGCGTTACGCCCATACCCGAAAAGGTTTACAGTGCCTCTTTAGCAGAGAGGGGAAGGAAGTTAAATATGCAAACAAGGGGGGGGGGGGGGGGAGTCACCGAGCTGCATAAATGTTACACGAGGTCATGCACTAAATTGTTCCGCAGGTAGCTATGCGACGTTTTGGTGAACGTGCGTAGTCGGAGGCTTCATGGTCAAGCTTGACCCACAAACCAGCCAACCAACACACCCTGATCTTTGACGCCGGTTTTGTGTAACAGTCCGGTTCTATACTATTACCAGAGACTGATTTACTTCACTATTTGGAACAGGACACCGGTTACCAAAGCACACCGGTTACCAGCACACTGGTTATATACCAATCACTGGCTGCCGCTTACCAGCAGTGGCTCTTGGTTTTTTCGGGACAAGGGATAAAAAAAGGTTTCGTGTTTGTGAGGAGTTCTTTCCAGGTTTAAAACTTTTTTTTTTATTTCTTATTATGATCTTAGGCGATTGAAGACTAATCAGCGAAAGATTCTTCTGTTCTGCAGGCGTGGTCAGGAACTTACAGGCAGCGGGGGAGAGCGACGGCAAAAACTCCATAAAGGGGTGTTTCTCTTTTTTTTTGTAACTAGAGAAACAGAGCAGAATTGCTTCTCACTTGCTGTCCACTTGTAAACGGATGTCTTCCCCTCGCCCTCTCCTCTCCCCCCCCCCCCCCCCGCTGGAAACCACGCAATGCTGCGCCAAGCAGAGGGGAAGGAGGAGGGAGGGGAGGGGGCTGTAACGCAGTCGTTCTATTCAAACATTGTGAATAATGCAATCACCATAAAAAAAAAAGAGAGGCCGAACGGAATTAGCTGGTAGCCGAAGGTTTTTTCGCCTTCGAGGAGCGAGATAGTGTCGCCTTTTTTTTTTTTAACGGTGTCTCTTTTCGCCGGTAGTTTTCCTTTTTTATTTCTTTTATTAGTTTTACTGTGGCGGATGCCGCCTCCGTGCAGCGAAAAGCTTGTGCAGGATTTTGAGATGGATGGGTGAACAGATGGACTGATAAGTGGAAAACCCACCGTTTTAGGAATACGGGAGGCTCTCTTCAAGTCTTCGCAGCAAGATACGGCAGTCGCGTGCAACGTGCGATCAGGCGTCGCGACTCCTTTCCCAAATACCTAATGCAGTTCGCTGTCAGTTTTGGTCAAAAGTAATCGAGTAACGAAGTAACGTAATTTGCCAGCCGGATACCGTGCAAAAGCAACTCGGAGATACTTTACTCGTTAGTCAGTCAGTAATAGCCAACGGAGTACGTTGCTGCAGTTGACGAAAAATGGTAACGGCGTTACCGGTAATCGCCGTTACTGGTAACGCGTTACCTCCAATCACTCGGTTTCACCTTACGCATGTAGCGCAGGACAGGCTGCAAGCGCGGGAGTTCCTTGCTCTGGGCACATCTCGGCGGCACAAGCTGAGCGGCCGCCAACGCGATAGAGCTTTCCTGCGCTTCGAGCCTTCGCTGCGGTACAACATAAGGTGAAACGAAGTATAGGATCTGGAAAAAAAATGCATCCATGGATGTTAACGTGCAAAAAACTCCCGCTTAAACGGCGCTCCTTCGTTCCGATTGGTCGTGGCAAGTATAAATAAAAGAGGGGGACAAACCGCGGCGACTTTTTTCATCGGCATCGCGACAGCGAAAGAAGAGATAGAATAGATCGCCTCGCCACAGCGGACTCTTAGCTGAGATAAGTCGGTGACCGTAGCTGATGACAAGGGATCAGGACTTCACTATCTAATAATATGCCAGCTAAGGGCCTCGATCGAAAAAAACTGTCCTCGAGGAAGAATTAAATACAGACAATTAAACAACGAAGTCGTGTAAGTGTCTTTATTGCAATCATGTGTAAATCGTATAGATGTCGTATAGTTGTAAAGGTAACAGCTTCTGCTGGTCCTCCAACTTCACGTGAAGTGGATGGGCTCCACAATTTTTCTGCTGTTCAAAGTCGGGACGCGCGAAAGAGCACGTAGAAAAACTTTCAGCCTTTTCACTCTGGTGAAGAAGGACGACTAGCGAGGCTGTACTATGGTGGGTTCTGTTCTCGGTGGCTTTCCAGGCGAGCGATCTGCTCTTCTTTCGCAAGGGACTCTTAACCACTCGACGCAGTGGAACTCGAGGCGATAGCGGCGTTTGCGCAGCCATTCGCGCTGCTGCGCACGTCGCCGCTCCTCCCGCTCCCGCTCTTCTTCCGAACGAACGGCACGCGGCCGACCCATCGTGAGTCCAAAGGGCAACTGATACGCGGACGCCGGGGAAGAAAGGTTGGGAGAGACTGGCACGGAACACAATGGGCGACTCGCCTCGTCGTACGCGAGTGAAGGTGACGATGAACTGGCTCGAGTGCTCATAGATGGCGGTAGCTGTCTGGAGTTTTGTGTCGACACGCCGATTGTCCGCGGACACGATAGTGGGGGAACTAGCCCGGGCCCTGCAATCATGTTTAAGCGTCTACCTTTTTTGCGGTTTCCACGTCTCTTGGGCTTCGGGCAAGCCAGCGGGCACGGAGAGAGTAACTAGATATCAGTGCGTCATATTTTAAAGGAGCTGTGCAACAGTTTCAGTGCTTTGCTTAACTAATGTGGGAGTTGGTGTCTCGACATTTCTGAAGTAAAGAACAAAAAACCGCTTTCGCCTGCATGTCCTAGTTTTTATTTTAAAAATGGACAAAGATTGAGGTTTTCGGCGCCTCTCAACTCCTTCACTAACTTCCGAGTCACGTGCGCTGTGACGTCAATGGGGAAGGCGCGGGGTTCCGGTGAAGCTCTCTCTTTAGAGCCATCAGTGAGCGGCGAGAACTCATCCGCTCGCGACCGCGTGACCACGTGCTGGCGGGCGCAGCCAAGAAAGGAGGAAAGTCTCATCCGGGTCCGGCCATACCCGTCCGGCCCTGTCCCCCCTCCCCTCCGGCTTCTGGCGGCTGTTCCGCTGCTGACGGTTTTGTGGACCTAGGATAGATGGCGCCACTGAAACTCCGTATAATAAAAGTTTTGTCGATGATACCAGGTTTTTGACGCATTTATATTTATGTTGGAACGACAAGATTTATAGAAAAGTTACCTTTTATCGAGCAGGTATTCGCACAACTTGCTATCTTTCTACAAGATTCCCCATTGACGTCATGCCGCGTGTTTCTCATGGCCGCCGCTAGCGGCTGCAGGTCGAGGAATATTCTAATTTTTGCCTCGCGATTACGCGGCGGAATCGCAACATTTCGAAGGAAGGAGGTGTGTTTTCTGTCCTTTGTGACAAGGTGAACAATGTCAAAAGTAGAAAACGCCAATTCTTTCAACGTTAAAATCGTTGCACAGCTCCTTTATCCGGACGACGCGGAAACCTCCTCCACCTACGGGGGCGACCGTGCACGGTTGGCACGGTGCCGAAAGCGCGCTATATGTGACGTCCTTGGTTCTGGAGCTTACTACTGGTCAGAGCACGCTAAAATCTTCTAGTTACTAGTCGAAATACAAAATGATGAGTGGCACTGTGAACCGTATTCAATTATGTTGATGAGTAAGTAGTTTTTGTTCAGTATTTTAGATCAGAAAAGAAACAAATGCAGTTTAGGAAAGTGACGGAAACAAGAAATGACCCGTCGACATACCCGCCTACCAAGCGGTGGAAAAGGCGGCGCATACTAGAAAGGTGTAGTGGGATCAGGCACCGACGAGCGGCGAGCGTAGAAAGGTCCCGGATGTACGCGGCGGCGCTGCGGTCGAATGGACTGCAGCATCCGACCGGTTCAAGCGTTCCCAGGCCTTCGGCGCAGCGGCTTTGGCTTGCGGTTTGGCCGTTTCGCGGTATGGCAGCGCGAAGTGGCTCCCGTTCTGAACTGATCTTTACCCCGTGTTTGCTGTCGTTTTGTGGCCAATGAAGTGTCCATGCCGAATTAGTGTTTAATCGCGCAGCAAATGCAATGCGAGCCGCCCTGACTGCCCGCTCCATACAGCCTATCCAGAACATGCTTTAGTGGCGCCCTCTCGAGCCGTCGACACGGAGTGCGGCAGCCGTGAGCACTCGCTGAGCTCACTACCCCTCCTCTAGTTCACAGCCACTCAAGCCAGGACCAAGGACGTCATGAAGGAGGTTATTTTTTGCTTGTTTTTGTAATTTTAATTTGCCTATAACTTTTAAAATAAATCGAAATTCAAGAAAAGAAAAATTTTATTAAGTCACTACATTCAGTGCGCTCAGAATCGGTGCAAATTAAAAACCAGTAAAAAGTCCTTGCAGGGCCTCTTTAACAGCTTTGCTGTAAAAATAAATGTCCGTTAGTCGTCGCGACAAAGTAACTGAGCGACGCTGTCGGCCTTGTTGATTTGATCGTAAAATGTGCGTAAGACAGCTCCCACAAAAGTTACAATAATTTAGTTTCGTGGATACATATTTGTTCTTACGTTTTGTTGTACGCACATTTTTGGCGTAAGATCGTTTCGTGATTCTGGTCTCAGTATTACATCAGACACACCAATATCTCGTTGAACACGAAAAGGAATTTTAAAACGAATTAAACGATTAGCAAAGAGCACCTAGTGGATGTCGCTAACGCCTCGTTTGTAATGCCCGTCTAGGAACCTTGACAGGTAGTGACGATAACTGTCTCGCTTCCGGCCACCATGAGAGAAGAGGGGGAGGAACTCCCCTCTCCCCGAGACTCTTTTGGTGTGTCCCAGAGGGAGCGTCCGATCTGGGCCAACAGTCAGGAAGAGGCCGAAGGTGGATTCGGGCCGAGCGAGGCGGCACCGCCGAGGGGGTGATAGTGCCGATGACGGTGAAAGGGCCCAGAGATGTGCCGAAGCCGTGACCCGTCCCAGACATCGCTATTGTCCCTCTACAAGATTATAAAAGATTAACCCGTCACTCGAAATTCGCACAAAAGCAGCTTTGGGGTTAGTTGCAGTGGCCCGATCGCTGGCGTGCCTCGACCGCTTCGGTGGCTGGAACGGCTAGGACATCCTCTCGACGTCAGCCTCGCCGCAGCTTTGCTCGTCTTGAGACAATCTACGTCACGACTGCGGCGGATGTCACGTGCTTTCCGCTGGCTGCTCTCCGAGGGCTTCCCAGAGTAGGGCGTTTATAACGAAAAATACAGCCATCAGGCTCAAAATACAAACATACGATTGTCATTTACGAATATTGTGGATCATATTCCGCCTATTTCTGAACACGACGGGGATATTTCAAACTTTGTTGAAGTATCCCTTTGAAGGGATACTTCAACGAAATTTGAAACATACCCGTCGTGTTCAGAAATAAGGGAGACTTCAACGAAATTTGGAAATATACCCGTCGTGTTCAGAAATAGGCTGAATATGATCCACAATAATCCGTAAATGACAATCGCACGTTTGTATTTTGAAGCCTGATGGCTGTATTTTTCGTTATAAACGCCACACTCTGGGAAGTGCTCGGAGAGCAACCAGCAGAGAGCACGTGACCTCCGCCGCAATCGTGACTTGTCTCGGGACCTTACGTCCGGACGCAGCGGACGCTGCGAAGCTATCCCAGCTAGAGTGCCTTCATGTGCGCTTCCGCGCAGAGTGATGCCAACTGCCTGTTTCCCTTTCCCACACCCTCTCCCGCCGCCATTTTTGTTCCTCATTGTTTCCACGTGCGCCGGAATGTGGCCTTTAGTGTCCATCGGTCGTCCCATCCGAGGGGCGAAAATGTTAACTCCTCCTCCGTGGGTTCCACAACGCTGCTCCGAACTTGTGAGATAAGGTGCTTGTTTCCCGGGAGGTTATAGTCCCACGGATTATCGCCGTGAACCAAAATGGCTGCTGGTTTGTCGGCGAGTGGTATTACAAAGGGTGGCATCACCCTAGCAAAGCGCACATGGAAGGCTCTTTAATCCCAGCCAATCCCGCTCTGGGGACGTAGCCCGTGATACGCTTTCCCGCGCGTCACGTGACATTCACACGGCCTTGGATAAGCCCCGATGGCACGTAGCATCCGATGAAACCAGCCGAAGCACACTGTTCTCGGGCCACCGTAAGTAACCCCAAAGCTGCCTTTGTACGAATTTTGAGTGAAGAGTTAATAGGGAGTTTTCATAGGTGGTTTCCGATGTCCCGCAACGCTCTCCGCAACTCGCTACGATACCCGAAACTCTACAGTCAAGGCCGTCGGCGCGCAGGCGCAGTAGTGGCTATTTCGTTGCGGAGGGCTTAGCGGAGGGGAAACACGGTCTACGAAAACTCCCTAATCTTCTATAATCCTGTAGAGGGACAATAGTGACTTCTGGGACACACTAGGGAGCCTTCATGTGCGCTTTGCTAGGGTGATGCCACCGCTTTGTAGAACCACTCGCCGACAAACCAGCAGCCATTTTGGCCACGTGAAGGCACTCTAGGACACACCAAAGTAGAGTGCCTTCATACACACAGAGTCTCGGGAGGCGGGTTCACTATCTTCAGCTTTTCTCTCGTTCGTGGACGCGGATTGGCAGACGAGTTGTCTGTCACTGCACGTCAAGGATGTCGCTAGACGGCCTAAACGAGGCGTTAGCGACATCCACCAGGTGCTCTTTTGCTAATCGTTTAATTAGTTTTAAAATTCCCTTTCGTGTCTTTTTTCTAACAAGAGATTGGTGTGTGATGTGATAATGCTCCCTTGAACACGAATAGACCAAGAAATAAGCGTCTAAATTTCGTTGCAGCATCTCTTAAAGGGCAACTCCACTCATTTCCAAAAATTTCGAGATAATGAGTTATTTCACATTAAAAAGCACTAGGAAAAGCCACTACGTCATTTGCTTCGTGAGAAAATGGATATATTGTCAAACCTTACTATAAACATGAGCAGAAATCGAAACGAAAACTTCGGCTATCACATGGTACGAGATGTCACATGAATCCACCACGCAACGACAGGCGATATCGGGGAGGATCCAGCGGGCCACCGTTGGGGCGGGGCTTGTGTCAGGCTCAAGCGTCGTCTGCACCGCACTCTTCACCACGTTTTGGTGTCTACGACATCGACAACGTTTGCACAACTATGACATCAGTCTGCGCACGTAGTGGGAATGAAACTCTGGGAGAATAATCACAAATGGTGAGAAGACGACGGCGACGGCGGTGTGGCGCGGGAGACAGCGGTAACGGCAGAACGGCCGGACGGCTCCCAAGCAAGCACGCATGCGCAGGCGCGTTACGCCAATCACGTGGACACCGCTGAGCGCCAAGAGGAAACATTGGTGACGTCACCCGTTACGCTTTCCCGGAGAAGTAAAAACAAACAAAAAGGGTCAATGGTGATAACGGCATTCAAGAGTCGACCGATTTCGGCAAGTTGGCTCGTTGCAAAGTTTGCCGGACTGTTTAAGGAACATTTAGACAGAACTAGGTCGTGATATTTGATGCGTGGCCTTCCTAGATGTTCTGAAGAGGACTGCATTGTATTTTCAAAAACAAAACAAAGCATGATATTCAGTCTTGTAAGCTCATAAGCGCCGGTTGCATAAGCTCTGTTCGCGTAAGCGCCAGTCGCGCAAGCTCGTAAGCGCCGCTAGACGAAACCGCCGTGACCCGACGTCGTCCTAGAGGTAATCCTAGACATTGTATCTAGTATGATTTCGAGGACAACGTCCTCGAGGTCGTCCTAGACGTTATTCTTGACGCCGTCCTAGACATAATTCTTGTTACTCATCCAACATCGTTGTTCTTGACGTCGTCCTTGATGTGTCATACGGCATATTACAACCATTTCACCAATGTACATTGTTTTCACTAACGATGTTTCTGTAAAACTACCGCCTTTCATGAACAAAAGGTTGGAACACAAACGAGCTGGTGGTGGTTAAACATTTTTACTAAAAACCCCGAGACTAGGACAAAAAGGGACGGAGAAACAGTCTCAAAATTTGTGTTTTTCCGTCCCTTCTCGTCCCAGTCTCGGGGTTTTTAGTCAAACCCATTTCATTGAATAAACAAAACTGCAACTTTTCCTTTCTTTTTTTTTTTTCTTCTTCTTTTAACAGGCGAACGTACCAGGGGTTTATCTAGTATTGTGAATCTAAGCGCAGAGCGAGGTACACATTTTTGGGAAGGATTCTGGGGCGTGTATGCCATAGGTTAGGTTTGTGTACTTTGTGTAAAGAATGTGTTAGAGGTGTGCATATAAAGTACCAAAGTGTTCAACAAACACCTTTAAAACATTTGATTACATTTTTTCTTTTTTTCAACTCCAACCTTTCTTTCTTTTTGCTTTCAAATGGGTTCTTCGTTTGTTGAAACGCAAACCACAGGATTCATAGCATTCACGATTGTAGCGGCACTCTTGAGTCCACTCTGTACCTCTTGATTTCCTTTTTCTTTCAAAGTGCTTGGTTGCGTTTTACACTAACGTTTGTTGGGGAAATTGGGTCATTTGAAACAGTACAACTACTTACTACTTCCCTGAATTGGACATTGCTTCCCATGTGGAACTCCATATTGTCATAACCACTCAGAAATATCTTGCAATGTTCACGTCTCCAGGCATACCTTGCGGTTTTGTGGTGGAACCCTTTGCTTTGGCGTAAAATAATGATCCACTATTGTTTTCTTGCATTCTGAGTTGTGCAGATAATCGTGTTTTATGTATGAAAATTTCTTGCACAGTTGACATCCATGCTGATGGCGAGTTTCCAGTTCTTTTGCAACGTGCATTCCATACCATCAAGATTGCCGGTCTCAGCTCGTTCTGAGCATGTGCTCTAAACCGCACCCTCAAATATGGGGTAAAAAAAGAGCAACATCTTCCCGAGGGGAACCATGGGGTGATGCGGAGCATCGTGTTGGTTCCGAGGAAAGAGTCAGTTGCGTGCCGACGTCGAGAGATGGCGCTACCGACTGCCCTAGCGTAACCCCCTACGCGAGCCTTCGTCGCGGCTCGCGGCAGAGAAACTTGGAACGCTCGCCGCTCGTATTTTTTTTTCACACTTGAAGGAGAGGAGACTAGAGGAGGAGAGTTGCGCGTGCGCGCGCGGTGTGAGAAGCGAACGCACGCGCAGTGCACGCAGCTGGTAGAGAGAGAGAGCGGAGAGTAACGCGCAGCTGTTGGAGAGAGGGAAGGAGGAGAGTTGCGCGTGCGTAGTGTGACTGCGGACTACGACGCCGAAGCGACGCCGCGGGACATAGACCTGAGCAAGAGATGCTCCGCATCTAAAAGTAAAATGCATAAAAATCTCGGACATTTGTTTTTAATTGCTGGTCTTATCTTTACTCCACCTGTAATTAGAAATGACATTGCCGTGCAACTCATATCTATGCTCTGTTTCATACTTAGAGCACAACGCTGTCAAAGCTACTGGCTCGAGCGCGTGGCTTCATCTATGGTTGTTTTTGGGCGAGAGCGCGTGCAAATGATCAACGAGATCAAGCCCCACGCTCGCGCCAGTAGCTTTAACAGCGTTACACGCTAAGTATGACACAGAGTATAGTAATGTGATGTAAAGCGAGAAATACCAGTCGACTATAAATTGCCACTTTTAATTATCTAAAAAAAAATAACTTAAAATCGTGGAAATCTTTATGGAACACCGCACAATATGCGGTTCATAGGCAGTTTTAGAATAGCGCATGTTAAAGCTTTGCATACGAAAAGAATAGCGTCGTCGGCACTGTACATGCGCCGAACGCTAACTACGTTTTGCGCTTTGCATGCGCTATTTTTCGGAAATTGCGTGCGCACGGAAATTACAGCATTTTGTGTGTGAAATAAAAACTGTGACTACCGTAAAATCCCGTAAGGGCGCCCTCCCCCGAGAGATCGCCCATCCCGTTTTTCTGGCTAAATATCTGTAACATAAAAATTCCGAAACATCGCCCACCCCCCGATTCCCGTTGGACGTCAAGCGATGTCCGACGGGAATCGCGCATCAACGGCGCGATCGGCGGTACCGGTGTGTCCGAGAAGCGAGTTCATAGCGGGTTCCCGCGTTTTTGTCTGCGATCTGCGCGCGATATCGGCTCGCGTAACACGCTAGTTGTTCCCGCGTGTATATTGCATCGTGAAATGCGAATCTGCTGCGTTCGCGATTTGCGGTATCCGTTCCCGAGTTCGTAGCGGATTCCCGTGTTTTTGTCCGCGATCTGCGCGCGCGATATCGATTTTTAGCTGTAAGTAACACGCGCGAGTTGTTCCCGCGTGTATATTGCATCGTGAAATGCGATTCTGTTGCGTCCGCGATCTGCGGTATTTGTTTCTGTGACATGCGAGTTTGTAGCGTATTCCCGTGTTTTTGTCCGCGATCTGCGCGCGCGATATCGGTTTCCGTGACAGGCAAGATTGTAGCGGGTTCCCGCGTCTTTATTGCACCATGAAACTTGAATCTGCTGCGTCCGCGATCTGCGGTATCCGTTCCCGTGAGATGCGAGTTCTCGGCGGGTTTCCGCGAGTCCTTCGCACCGTGAAACGCGAATCTGCTGCGTCGGCCACTTGCGGTATCCTTTCCCGTGACACAGGAGTTTGTAGCGAATTCCCGCGTGTTTATCGCATCGTGAAACGCGAATTTGCCGTGTCCGCGATCTGCGGTATCAGTTCCCGCGTCACGTGGTTTGTAGCGGGTGCCCCGGCGCTTATCATTAATTTTTGATAAAGTTTTGCTGTGGCATCCCCAAAGATAGCCCACCCCATGTTTTTCACCATTTATCTCTTCATTTTGGGTGGGCGTCCTTACGGGATTTTACGGTATCTTGGTGGCGTTACAAGCGCGAGGTGCCTGGGCTTTTGTGTCGCGGTAGAGAAACGCTATTCTAAAACTCTTGCGTAGCGTGCGCAAACGCAAGCGCTAAATTTAGCGTTAGCCTGCTCTAAAATTGTGTACGTCATTCTAAAACTCCCTAATAAACCCAGGGATGGCATTTCTGAAAATAAAAGATTGACAAAAAAAAAAGAGAATGGCAGGCACAAAAACGGAGCCAAACAAACGAGCTATAAAAAATTTCCAGGTTTTATTACGAAGTGCTGCAAAGGGCAAGGTAACTGAACCTCATGTTTGTCAACATCGGGATTAAAAAAATGATAATGGCATGGCACCAGTGCCTATACATACACACACATAAAAAAGGAGAATTCCCTTCGAGGAAACACTGCAAATGCAGGAAGTTTGAAACATATTAATGCCTACCATGAGATACTTTTTTTTTTTAATTCCTGGAGTGCACGAGATGCCAGTGGCTGGACGTGAACTATCCTAGGGCCAGAACGGAAGATGGCGAGAAAATAAAAATAGTAGACACCATCTCGATTTAACGTAAGTATCACTGCTGTGGCAGCTGGCACCAATTACGTCTCCTTGCCCCGCAAGGTGTACAGGAAAATAATGTGGCTCAAACCAAACGTGCCCGACCCACCTGTCGGGACCAACTCCGCGGGTAACGAACGCAGGCTCGTGCGTGCGCGTTGGTGTGCGGGAGGTTTACGTCAAACACTATTCGAGTTTGATCGGGACCCTCTAGAACATACCAGCTCGCTTAACACGTTCTTCAAACAGACTCTGGCGATCGTCTCGCCGTCCCAAGTCGGCCCGGCCGAGCGGCAAATTCGAAACACTCGAGAGACCTCTCTGCTGACCAGAAAAAACGGGGGCTTACAAATCAGCTCGGTCGCTGAGAGAAGCTAAGCACAAACACGCCGAGAGAGCTGCAACAGGCGGTGGGCTCTCTCTCCAAACTGGGGAGCAGCTTCCACAGCCGGAAAATGTAACAAGTGCTGCAAGATATGGCACAACGAAAAAAAAAAAAAAGATTGGTTGATTTGTTTGGCATATGCGATGTGCGTACCGTGTGCGCTCGTAGGTAACACTGTGCTGATGACGAAAGAAAACAAAAATGCGTTTCTGCCGAAACCCGCTAGACCCGTTCTAGCGCACTAGCGTCGGAACTCGAGACGAACGTGTTCGGTTCCGGAACCGTCCCGGGGAAGCTGACAAGCAATCACACGCGAAGCGACAACTCCTCGAACGAAAGGAAAGATGCGCTTCTATTAATGCGCCTCAGGTGGCGGGCGGGCCGTCTTCAGGGGCTCTCGATACGGTAAACGCTTCCGGCTCGATTTGTACTACTACGGCGGCAGACTCGTGCGGGAACAAAAACTGCCCGTGGCATTGAAATCGGCGACCGCGACGCAAAGGCGAATGGTACATAAATAACAAAAGTCAAACTCGGAAGCTACCAGAAATCTTTGTGGCAGTACCCTGTTTGTAAAAAAAAAAAAATTAGGAACCGGCTACAGATAAAATAGAATCTTGTTTGAATCTACAACGAAAATGAAGTGAGAGCCATAAAAAAACCTATATCTAGACCCACCGATTTGAGGCGCCGTCGTACGAGCAATCTCCGTCTGCTCGGAGCGAGGCGACGGGCGCGCAGTCTTCGCACCTTCCCAAAATCGACGATCCGCGAACGAGCGGCCGACAAAAGAAACGGGGAACTCTTTCCGGCTACTGGCATTCTCTTTCCCAGACTTTTGAGACGCCCTACCTTGACGGGCACAATCGTAGAGAGAAACGAAACAAAAAGCCGCGCGCACAGAAACCGAGAATCGCGTCGACGGAGGGCCTCCACGATCCGCAGGCGGGTGCTCTCGGGGGCGCCATCACCTCCGACTCCGGGCGGGTGTTCGTCGCTCCGGGTGCGGGCACCGTCGCCCGTCTCCGAGAGTAACCGGGAGGGGGGCGGCCTCTCCAAAGTGGGAACTACATTCGTCCGATCATCCTTGCTTCTGGGTTCCTTGGTTCCCAGTGGGGGGAGGGGTTTTGGGTTCCCTGGGCCGTCCGTGCGCAGACCTCTCCTCTCCCTCCATGGGCCCCCTACCGCACAAGGCGTCGGGTCGGGAAGGCGTCAATGCTTCGGTGGTCTTCTCACTGGTCGTCCAGCCTGCGTGGGTTCTTCACTGCGTGGCCCCGTCCCGCCACTGCTTCTGTTGCTCCAGCAGGCGCTCCAACGGGGACGGACCGGGCCCAGACCACAGCGACTGCGGCGGAAGGTGGGTGCGCCACAGTTAGTTGCATCTGGTGCTCGCCTCGCTATCGAGTTCTCCAGAAGCCACTCTCGGAAGAATCTCAGTGTGATGACAAGTATTTCTTTTTGCTATTGCTAGCGATCCTTGGCACCTACTGTCTTACAAAGAAGATGGTGAGATGGCGTTGGTACGTGCAGAACGACAATTCCACTCGTTACTAAGTTAAGCTTATAAAATAACTAACATCTTTCCAACTTTCCAACACTATTTACCAGATTTCTTGCTTCCTATGTCAGTCCATTGAACACAATGGACTGACATACCGTATTTACACAAATGTAGGTCGACCCATTTTTCAATTTTTGAAAATCTGAAGCGGGGGAATTGACTTACAATCAAACCAAAGCATTCCACCAATGACAAAAACAAAACAATCGCAATAACAGGAACACCTCGGCTTGTTATAAGTTTAGCCAGCTGTACCTGAAGCATTGCGCCATTCTGTGCGCTCATTTTACAAGTTTTTTTGTTTCTTTCTTCCTAATTTGCGCGCACGAGTAGCGATTCGCAAATCAGCCCGAATGTACGACGGTGAACAGCGCACGGCGCTCGACCCCTGAAGATGGCGGCACTAGATGTAAGAGCCACTCCGAAACGGCCGCTGGAAGAGCCTCACCGCCTCACTTCCCGCTGTTTCTTTTCTGCACGATTCACGGTCGCATGTTGTTTGGTCAAGTGTCGAGATCATGCTGGAGTGCCAACTACGTCTCTCTGTATTGACAAGCGTGTTCCGGGCAGTTTAAGTATTCGGTGCTCGTTTATGGCCATTCTACATCCAAAAGCAACCAACAACTGCGCCGTCAATCACGACTATAGGTTGACACTTAATTTTTGACAACATTTCCAAAAGAAAAGGGTGACTTATATTCGAATAAATACGGTACTTTCTGCGCCTGTTAGCAACGGATCGCGGTGGCGGAAGAACAGATGGGGCAATGACGTCCAAGCCAGTGTAGTCCAAAAACACGATTCACCGAGTCGAGATGAGAGCGCAAGTCCATGACTGCAATGGCAAATGAACAAAAAGACTCGATAGTGCGAGCGTCACCAAGCGGTGGTTCTCAGGAGTACTCAAGTAGCGCTGCCAAACCAAGCCAATCCAGTTGCAGTCAACATAGAATTCAAAATGGCCGCTTCTTGGTAGTGTTTCCCGCTGATCGCTCGCGACGACTCTGTCCAAATAATCAAACTTTCGGACTTCAAGCTGTCCAAAACATTGGTCGTGAATATGCACTATTTTTATGGAGAAAGTCGCGGTTCCTCCTTTAGGTACGAAATATCAAACAAGTCCGATTTATCGGAGTCCAAAAAATCAGTCGGCGACTGTACACATTTCGTGCAAACATCATATTAGGTGCCCATATGACACAGCAAGGTACTTTGGCACGTTTCCACTCATGGAGGCACACCCACGGCTGGTCGGGGGCACGCCATAGTAACCATGCTTAATGAATTGCCGAACCTTTTAGGGCGTTTTTGGCATGCCTTTTGCCGAACGAAAAGAGCTCTATGAAGCTCACTCAGCACGGAGAGCAACGCGACCGTTCTTAGGCCTAACCATTTTCACGATTTCACTGTCCAAAAGCGGACAACAGACTACGGTGTGTTCGTTGACATCAATGCATTTGATAGGTGAAGAATGTCCGGGGCTGGGCAATTCCTCAACCCAAGCTTCATCAAGTGGGCGCGCCGCTCGGTTTCACGGTTGATCACTTCCGCAAATATGCCACAACGCACTTGCAGCCATTACGAGAGCAGCTTGGCTTGACTTGACTTGGCCTGACCACTTGGCGGCAAAAGAAAATTGCCTTGGTGGCTAGCTAAACTGGACATAACTTGAGACTCGCGGAGCCGAAAATTGGAGGTGCGTTCATTACGCGAGGGAAAAAAAGAAGTCCAAATATTGGTGCCCATTGTGGGAGATGCATTCATTATGCAAGTGCATTCATTATGCGAGTAAATACAATAGGAGGTACGTCCAGCATTTTACTGCGTTCCGAAAAAAAATGTTCAATTTGGACGTGTTTCCAGGTTTCGGTTTCCTATTGGAGCGCATCTTTGCGCTAGCAATCCTGGGCCGAGGTGTGCAGCTACCACTTTGCCTCTCTCATAGGAGGAAAGGAAGTGTGGCTCGTGTGCACGTGCGTGGCCAACGCACGAACGTGATGGAGGCGCGCACATGCGTTGCGCGCCTCGGTCTTGGGGGGCAGGACTGCTGGTGAAAAATGCGCTCAGATAAGAAACCAAAACCTACAAACGCGTTCAAACTGAGCGCTTTTTCGAAATGCAGTAAAATGCTGTATGGGCCTTCAACATTTCTAAAATAAATTGATTGAGTGGTTATTCATGATCTTCAGCAAGTTCCTTATTGAAACCATACCTATAAATTAACTAATTAAAAAGTTCACTCAAAAGTAATAAATAAACTAATTTTTCCAAATAGGCCCTTGGCAGAGAAAAATACAACATTAATCTTTTTTCTGCACGGCGCATACTTTTCGCAGGCACGATTTGGCTCATGTTTCGAGAAGCTCCCTATAGACTGGACCATTGTGTGCAGAGTGCAATGTAAAATTAATATTTGCTGATTTTCAGAAACTGAACAGACATTAATGTTTAGTGTTAACTACTGCTTTAAACAACAAAACATGCAATGAGAGACAAAACACTATTCTATAGCCCACCTGGATTCTGGAATGCATCACCATGGGGTCAATGGCCCCAGCTGCTGATCTTCCTCCTGAAGAAAAGAACATGACAAAGCTGGCATCAGAGGCCACACGAGGACAAGGGCCAATTCAAGTGGGGAACAGCCTCACTAACGTAGTATGCAAGAGTAGGGGTGTGCGAATACCGAATAGTAGTTTTCGAATCGAATACCGAATCGAATCAAGAAAAAAAAGCCGAATATCGAATCGAATATTGAATAGTGATTTTATTTGTAGGAATTTTTCAAAGTGTGCTGCGAATGAGATTATTATATGTGCAGAGTATGCGCCTGGTGCAGAATATGCATCTTGTGCTGAACAAAAGCTAAAATGTAAAAAAGTTCTGGTGAAAAAAAGAAAAAAAAGCAGTTGCTGTTGGACGTTGGGCACTAAAGATCTAATTTTATGGCGCAAACATAATCTATCTACCCTAAACGTCACAAAAAAACCAAAGTTACAGCCACGCGTGCCTTTTTTTTCTCGTTAAAAGCACAACCTAACACCGCGACTTTTTTTTTTAATATTTGTATATCTCAGAAAAGGGGCATTTTGCGATATTTGGTCTCCATTTTAAGAGAAAAAAAGGGCACCCGGGATTTTATTTCACATAAATAAACAGATAGGTGTTAAATCTGAGTAAACAGGCTTAAACAATATAATCCGAAGTAAGAAAACAAAACGTGGTTAGGTGGCGCAAGTCACCACCAACTGCCGCTATGCATCCATTTTTCCGTCTATCTATCCTGCTTTAGAGAGCCTAGATTTAAAAGAGGGAGCAAGCGAAACTGAAACCACGGAGACGGCTCCTGCGCAGATTGGTCGTAAGTGCGCATGTGTTGTATTGTCGCGTAGGAAGAAGGCGAGCGCGAGCAAACGTAAGAGCCTCGACGCCTGCCCGATCGACGCTTTCGTCTTTTCGTCACCTTCTCGCAGTTCGTAATTCAAACGCGGCTATCGAACGGTTGGAAACCCTCTCAAATCTAGGCACACTATTTTTCCGTTCCGTTTCGTTCCGAATCGGAATTTGCGGCTTGCGGTTCCAAAAGAACGACGGTGATAACTCGGCTGGTTTCATCGGCGTGGTTAACGTGGTTTTCTTTCTGTGATCGTGCAGTCGCCGATTTCTGTGAGTGCGGCAAGTGTGTTTTACATCGGCGCTTCAATTTGAAACGAGGGGCTTTACTCGTGAAAAGAATTAGGCATGGCGCGGAATTCCGGCTTCCCAACAATTCCTCTCTGGAAGCGGCGCAAACGGGATGTTTCGGTTGTGATTCAAGGGTAGATTGTGTCACGATCGTGAGTAAATCTGCGTGCTATAAAGTTTGTGGCGTTCGTTACTTTTCTTTTTTCTAACCTGTGCGTTAGATTTTTGTGGAATGGTAGGACCAAGAGGTGTTTCTCGCATGGTCTGTCTAACATCACGGCGCTTACATCGGGAGAAAAAACGGCTTTTTTGTCAGCTCCGCGCCGACCGCGCGTCTTTGGCCGAATATATTGAATATTCGAGTGACCGAATACTAGGAATTCGATTCGCGAATCGAATTATTCGGGGACTTTCTATTCGATTCGAATTCGTATATTCGAGTATTCGCACACCCCTATGCAAGAGTAACCGAGAGAACAAATAAATGCTCTATAAATGAGACAAGGCCCAAACATACACTCACTAAATGCCAATAAAATAGAAAAAAAAAAATTATTTGCCGTACTTAATAAATTTGTTTGTGCACCATTTATGAGAAGCCCACTCATATATACTTTTCCATGGGGATTTGGGAGCTAATTGCTGCAATGTATAAAAAAAGTCCGCTATATATATATGGGTGGTTTCATCTCAAATCGTGCAGGCAAAAAGGGTCGAATTTTTAATTTCGCTGAAAAAAATATATGTTATGGCGTCGTCTCTAAAAACGCAGTAGCCACAAACGGCAAGTCCGTCGGATTTTTTGTTCTCGACTTACGAATTTTAAAAGAGGCCGCGGCGGAAAGCAGTGTTTTTCACATCCGTCGTGGGTCGGATGTTTCGCTCGATCTCCCGTCGTGGATTTTCAGTCCACATTATATTAACTTTTTTCAAGCACTCTGTGGGCACAGGTAAAAGGCTCTAATACCATGAAATAATTTTAGGCGTTTTGCTTTTTTTCTGTAAAAATGTCAAAAACGCCCCCTCGGTCAATTGTTGACGAACTTTGACAATTAAATACTGGCGATCTACTTGGGTTACATCAATATTTTTTATGTCTATGGAGAGCCCAAAACACGCTCTTTATAGATATTATAAAATGATTTACCTGTATTAAATAGCCTTTGCGGGACGTTTACGTTAATGTTATGCGAAAACCAAAAAGTACCAATTTTAAGATCGATTTTCTCAAAAAACCCATTTTTTATTTTTTTTATTTTTTGTTAAAATGTAGATATGATAGTTGTCTACTCGAAAAGCAAGTCGAGAAAGTGTATATTTTGTTTGTATGTTTTATATTTAAGCATCAATATCGTACAAAAACGTGTTTTTACGGCTTGAAACGGACTTGCGAATTGCGCGTCTTCACAAACTTGGAAATATTTTTGACTTTTTTCAACGCACCCACATAAAAATGAAATACAGTAGTTCCACCCTGTTATATTTATTGATCATTTAAATTTTATTATAGGCGGCAAGCTACATTGGAGCAGTTCAAAAGAGAAAGCAACACTTCTTAACAGACCAGCAGGCGTCGTAAATTTTAATGTATAGAAATCGGCAGACGTCCTATTGATTCGGGGCCTTCATTGGCCTATATGAACGTCCCGCCCTTTCGGAACCAGCAGATGACCACGACCTTTCGCGCTCGTTGTGTTAGATAGGACGGCCCGTGACAGTAAAGCGAGCAGCGCACCCTGTGTCACGAGGAGTGAAATGGTACGAATGTGTCGTTGACGCGGCGAACAGTGACGGCCACCCAGGAGTAGTCAGTCAGTCAGAGTATTGCAGAAGGGAAAGCAAAGTAACTGTTGCCCGGGAGGATGAGAACACCATGGCCTTACAATATCGACGGTCAACAACAGTTCTGCCTGCCAAAACAACGCCGCGTGCGAGCTAAAACCGGCGGCGCGGGACGAAAATCGCGCACGCACACGAAGATGGGCCGGTTTCGTTAGGGATGTGGGAAAATTTTGAAACCAGCCATCCGTGCACGCGTGAAACGATACCGCGTATTTGCCCAAGCTTCGAACGCCCTATCCTAGAAATGGCCGTGCTCTGCAAAGTGGTTGTCCTGTGCTTGTCCTCCGTGTTTTATTCTTTCAATTTTATGTACTCTATCTCCCTCCGCGGAAATCCGATAGCACCGAAGGGTTATCTCTTTTGGAAACAGCAAAGCCCGGAGACTAGCATCAAAAACGAGCGTGTTGGTAAATATACTTGTGTCTATTCTGCCCGGAGACTAGTTGGGTCGAAGTCAGCCTCCTTGGCAACTATAACCGTTTGTGAAGAGTGGTCTTCTCCCGAGATGAAAAGTTAGCGCCGGCTGACGTGTTTTTTTTTTGAAAAGGGAAGGGTTAAAGAAAAAGTTTGAGTAACTGCATGCAGTAACTACCTCGAAAGCTCCTCTCCCGATATGAAGCTCGAGGCATGTTACGTCTCGGTTACCTTCTCGCGCACCGCTGCTCGAAACTATTCTTCACTTTGTTCCGCACAGCCACGACGG
The DNA here is from genome assembly GCA_037355805.1 of Ixodes ricinus. NCBI lineage: Eukaryota > Metazoa > Arthropoda > Arachnida > Ixodida > Ixodidae > Ixodes > Ixodes ricinus. Next base: position 28,742 of record JAZHYW010064842.1, on the reverse strand, counting down.
ATGTGCGGAACAGAGTGAAGAATAGATTCGAGCATCATCTGGACGCCATCATCCTGCCAGGCTTCAGTGTCATGGGACTGGACTCGGCGTCGGTCAGTTAAGACTTTTTTTAAATTTTATTTCGTGTGTGTTTCTTCGCCCCGCTGAACTTTGTTTCTCGGGTGCGGTTCTGCTGAACTTTTTTTTTTATGTTTCGTTACTAACTGTTTGTTAGCATTGTTTACTTGTTGGGTTTATTTCTTCATGGCGTAGCGGCCTGACGGTGCTGTAGAGAGCGTGTTCGCACGCATTTGGTTGTGTCCCGTTTAGGGAATGCCCGGAGGAGTTGGTTTTGTTCTTGCCGTGTGCGGCTGAGTTTTTCTGTCTTAATTAACTTTTTTTTCCTTTACGTGTCGTTGACTTCTTTGTCTGACCAGGCGTGGACCTATCGCCTTGCCACGGCTCGAACCTAAATCTTTTATTTTTTTACCGCAATTTTCGTTAAGATCGGAGTTGGGTAATTTTATTCTTATTTATTTATTTTTATTCCCTACCCTTCTCCGTGACAATCTCTCCGTGTGTTTCGGATCGTTTCTGTGTCATCACTTTTGTGTATTACGGAAGTGAAAGGATATTCCCTGGTGATCTGTGCGATGTGCGGTGAACAAACCCTAGCGTTTGGTTTCGGAAAGAATTGTATATAATAGATCAATGACGTGGTGACTTTTCATGTCTTAGTAATATGACAGCTAATAGCTAGTCATGCTAGTTTACAGTGAAAGTTTTATCAATCGAAAAAATACAACGTCTGTGCCTCTTCGATATTGAAGGTCTACTAGGCCTGCTGATTTGATTAGATATGTTTCTCGTGGTTTCCCGCTCTTTTCAAAACATAAATAACTATTCAATACCACAAAATGCGTTTATAATTGATTACAAAACGCAGACAAAAATTCAAGAAAACTTTTTTACAATTCATAGAAGCGCACGTTTTTTTTTTTGTCTGACTTAGGTCTTGCAAAACGAAGACGTCTTTTTCCGATATTGAGGCTTAAATATAGAACATACAAACAAAATATACACTTTCTCGACTTGCTTTTCGAGTAGACAACTATCATATCTACATTTTAACAAAAAATAAAAAAAATAAAAAATGGGTTTTTTGAGAAAATCGATCTTAAAATTGGTACTTTTTGGTTTTCGCATAACATTAACGTAAACGTCCCGCAAAGGCTATTTAATACAGGTAAATCATTTTATAATATCTATAAAGAGCGTGTTTTGGGCTCTCCATAGACATAAAAAATATTGATGTAACCCAAGTAGATCGCCAGTATTTAATTGTCAAAGTTCGTCAACAATTGACCGAGGGGGCGTTTTTGACATTTTTACAGAAAAAAAGCAAAACGCCTAAAATTATTTCATGGTATTAGAGCCTTTTACCTGTGCCCACAGAGTGCTTGAAAAAAGTTAATATAATGTGGACTGAAAATCCACGACGGGAGATCGAGCGAAACATCCGACCCACGACGGATGTGAAAAACACTGCTTTCCGCCGCGGCCTCTTTTAAAATTCGTAAGTCGAGAACAAAAAATCCGACGGACTTGCCGTTTGTGGCTACTGCGTTTTTAGAGACGACGCCATAACATATATTTTTTTCAGCGAAATTAAAAATTCGACCCTTTTTGCCTGCACGATTTGAGATGAAACCACCCACATATACTCTGAGTTGGACGTAATGTTCTCTCCAAGAGGTAGTGCAACGATTTTAGTGTTGAAAAAATTGGTAATTTGTATTTTTTATATTGTTTATCCAAGCACGAGTGACCAAAAACGCGTCACCTTGCATGAAAAGGCCGCGATTCTCGGAGCGTGAACTGTAACGACGAAAACGAAATGTTTGCCGTACCTGCAGCCGCTATGCGGCGTTGACGGAGCTGATAAAGCCGTACTCTCGAGGATACGGAAGTGAACAACACACCTGTCACTCCGCTGCTACACTCGCAGTCACCACCAAAATTGGGTTTGCGCTAGCGTTCCGACAGCCTGATCGACATGCGCCCAACGGGTAAGCGGTCTCTTTACGCTGCACACGAGCAAATCTAGCCATGTGCCGTACAGCATCGCTAACCTGGGTTACTTATTAACGCGTCACGCAGCAGGGATCACAGAACGCGTGCCGGTACGAAGCTCATCCAGATCGAAACGGGCGGGGGCGGTGGGGAATCGAACCCAGGACGTTCCCAGCAGCAAGCTTTCACCCACCGCCCGAGCTGAGCTGCCAGCCCACTCGACCACGTCCGCCCCCGCACGTCACCACCGTGGCGAACCGTCTTTTTGTCGATCGCCCGCCGACGACCTTCGGCGCTGCAAACTTTAAAACCTTGATCACCACCGGACCAAGCGAGCTCGGCATCCCTGAAGAGAGGAACGCCCAAGCGGGCAACTCACGGATCCCCCTCCATACCTGTTCGGGCGCAGCATTGCGACCCGAGCGAGTCCTTGGCCAGAGACACGTCTGCCCATTCGACCGGCAGGTCTTTGCTGACATGAGAACTAGCGCCCGCGAGACAACACGGTTTTCGGATCTTCGCTCCGTGAGTGACACAGTATTGATCGCCGCAGCCAGATTGGCCAAGGTGTCGAATCTCGTTGCACCGCCCCGTCAACTCGATCTCCTTGTCATTCCGAGGTCAGCTGTGGCAGCCGCAGTCGTCGGAAAGGGACTCGCATTGGATTCTATCTTCTTGTTTCGACCCGTGCAAGGCTCAGAGAAACGCCGTATGGATTGCCTTCGCAGCACGGTATGTTTGCTTGTCACGAGTATACCATATATTATTTTGACACGGCGCTACGTCACTGTCGAGCCATACCAGTCCGTGGCAGCGCTACGCGATGATGGTCATACCTTTCGATGCCGAGCGTCCATGTGAGCACCGAGTTGCAATCGTAAAAGCTCGGTCCCGAAGCGCTTGCCAAGACGCGGGCAAATAGAGCGGACTCATGCCAACACCACCTAGACAAGAAGGCCTCCGCACTTCTCCCCTCCTGCTCTCTGACGTCATCGCACCTTGCCCCAGAAATTTCAAAGCTCCTAACTATCTCGCCTCCCGACAGATGGCGCTAGCTGCTACACCGTCGCAGAGCCGTATATTGGGAGAGTTTGGCCAGCTATGGTGTGGCCGCCGAAGGCGCTCGGACCCGAGCGAGCCAAGTCAACGAAAGCGGCGCAGAGCGAGAGGCATGAGCGCATGCGAGAGAACGCCAGGCTGCTCCCAGCTGAGTGGGAGACGGCCGCCCTTTTACGCAACGCTGTCGGAGAAGAGCACTGCATGAGGATCGCGTCGTCTGCTACGGGCCGACTTATTTCGCCTGAATAAATGTTTGCTGGCTCATGCGTCGAGAAAACTATCATTCTATTAGTCTTCAGTAAGCTACGAGCGAATAATAGTATATCCTTTTCGTTGCCACGAGCTAGCGATATCAGAGCGAAAATAAGTCGAGATTGTAGCATGGCGATCGCAATGCATTCTGCCGGGAGAATGATCGAAGATCGGCGGCCATCTCCGCTCAGCTGCGAGCAGCCGGGAGTTCTACGCGCATGCGCTCATGCCTCTCGCTCCTGCGCCGCGTGCTGATTGGCTCGCTCTGGAGGAGAGCGTCACGGCGGCCAGATCCCAGACTGACCAAACTCTCCCCATATACGGCTCTGCACCGTCGTACTGGTCGTACGCGAACCGGGAGGGAAGCCGTCGCCATTTTGCGGGTTGCTGACAGCACGTGCGATGCTTGTTTTTCTGTCATCGTACGGCCGTTCCTTGTTGCAGTACCCGTTTTCGACGAACTTATTTCGTTAACGAATGCATACTGCGACATTGGGCGGTGCTGTGTACCGAACTGTCGAGGGAACTACGACAATGCCTCATCTTCGCCCACATCGAACCGGCATCGCAAGCCCCTGAGCTGCTTGTGTCTGTGGCAGTGTCACAGGATCTCTCCGTTCGCTCCGTTGGTGTCGAATGATGTGTGCATTCCTGGCGAAATTTGTGACGTTCGTGGCTGGATAACCTTCTGGACGACGTGGAGCGCTTCATTGAAAAGAAGGCCCATCAACAGGAGGACAAGGTAGGAAGAATGCTTGGACTGGCTTTCTCATTGCTCGATGACATTTGTGACGATGAGTTGCATGATGATGAGATGATGAGAAGCACTAACGCTATTTTGACTGACCTTACTTGTGATGATTTCATGTGACTGATTTTCATTCAGTCCACACATTCCATTTTTAGTGTAAATAAACATTCAATCATTGAACTTCTGTGCTGCACAAATTATGAACCAGGGTTATAATATCAGAACTCTACTTGTTTTTATTCAATTAAGAGCCAGATTATTTGTAGAAAGCCGTGATAAATAGTATGAAATACTGAAGCTATAGGAATATAATAAACCTCATTATTTTCCTAACCCAATAATTTTTAGCAAACAAAAATACTGAGAGGCACACGGGAAGATTTCTGTAAGTCGGAATTTTTTGAGTGTACAAACGTTCGATTATTTTATGACCTGTACATCTTTCCATCAGACCTAATTCGCGACATATTTGGACCGCCAAAATTGAATACTTGGCAGTACCTAGATATATGCTTGTCATTAAAGAATTTGACACTTAGTGCTATATTAGTAAGCACATAGTTGAAGGAAAGTAGCGTAATACAATATTTATTCAGTAAATAGATTGTACATATTAATTCTGTATATACACACATTGAACTACGGCTCTAATATTCAAAATAAATCGCCGAATGGGTTTCCAAATTTACACAGCACAAACTATGCAGCTACCAGAAAAACTATGCAGCTACCAGAAATGATGCCATCACCAGAAAGCAGGGGCATGCTAAACTGTCTAAGCAGAGAAAACTTCAGACGTTGAAATAAAGCTCTAAAATCAATCCCTGTAATGCAAGGCTACTGGTTATCACACTGATTGTATGCTTTGATGAATGTGCCAGTTGTAAATAGCAAGTGTAAGACATGTATGACTTTCAGGTTGACTGTATGTGTGATATGTGGTTGTAAATATCTCGAAGACCTGTATTAAATTCCGTGCGTGTTTTGTAAATGAATGTTAAGTTCATTCTCCAACTGTGCCTGGCGGCGAGTGCCAAATGCGAATAAATGTTCTCTAGAACACTCCCAACTGCCTTTTCATGTGATCGTTCGTTTCACTGCCGTATTTCTTCAATAGCCAGAAACATCTGTTTTCAACTTCCCGCATACTCAGACCTAACTCAATGGTTTACTAGTCGCACACTACTGGATAACTGTAATGAGCGCCCTCAGAAGTAACTCAAGTAGCTTTAAAGAAAAAGCGTACCGCGTCGGCTCGCGCGTTCCCGCTGCGCAAGCGGCGGATCGGAGGGGCTTGGTGCGGTGACGTCACGGGGCGAGTGCGGGGGCCTTCTCAGTCTAGGTGGTGTTGGTTGTTGCCTTCGATCGAACGCTCGCGTCCGCTCCGAGTATGAAAAGGTATTTGCGTGGCTCTTCGCTGGGACACTCTCGTAGTTCAAGCGTATCTTTTTAACGTCGGCTCGCTCCAAGCATTGCCGGAGGCCGCGAAAAGCGCCGCGGCTATTGGTTTCTATCTATGTCGCTTTGCAAACGACTGGCACGGCGCTTTTACCAACAATGACAGGTGTGTTGACTTCGTAGCAAAGCCACCCAGCGTTTAAATACGTGCTAGCGCTCGATATATCACCGCACGGGACACGAACCCCAGTCAAGCGGTGATGAAAAAGGCCGCCTGTGCTTGCGAAAGCAAGCTTGAACACTAAACGTTTACACAGACAGGACAGGACATGCTATTAGGGCTGACTATCAACGAGTAGTTAGCCTGTGTTTGTTATTAAACATCCACGTGCTCCGAACTGTGCCGAGCTCTCCGATTGGTTGTTCGTGTTGCCGAAGACGCCGTCTCCCTTAACGCAACAACGCCGGAAGTCGTTGTTTCTCCGCGAAAGGTCGTAACTTTCCTCCTCTCGCCCAAGAACGCGTTTGTGGGCACGTCTTGACGCCTCAATATCGTTGCGATGATCGTAAGTTTACGAACTTCGTAGCCAAGTTGTCGTAGGTAAGGGTTTTTATGAATCTGGCCTCAGTACATTAAAATAACTGCACTATGACGATAAGCATGATATTTGACATGTTCAGAATGAGCACATATCTCATTCTTGGGAATAGACATGTTCCAGGGTTTATCATTCACTACACTCCTACTGGAAATCACATTGAGTGGTTCTACTAATGCTCTGCAAGAAGGTAAACACACAAACCTTTGTTTGCGAGCTGTGCATCTATTAATCAAATAAATATGAAAGTAGCCAAGATCAAAACTGAAGTCATCAATGATGCAATGATGCACCGGGTCACATGGCCGCTTGTTCTGACGGCAAGTTACTCAGGGGCTCAATGCTGCTTGCTCTCCTCCACATAGGTTTTTTTTTTTTTTTCAACTACAGTAAAGTGCATGGTGAGAAAACCTAAAGAGTGTTCTATATGTTAAAACTTAAGTGATTTATTTTAAGCAGGAGTTGGAAAAGACCAGGATATTTTCACAGCCCATAGAACTGCCCGGGGTCAAATATCTGCTGGACGTCAGCAACAGCCATCCAAGTGTCCCAGTGCTCAAAAGCCCACGAAGCACCTCGAAAGTAAACCACCTTAGCTTAAGGCACACATCTTTCTAAACATATTTCCAAGACAAACATTTCATTGGGCCATTTCACGAGGGAATGTTGCACATCGAGCGTGTGTTGTAGAACATCAAGCTAAAAAAGCAAAGCAGTTATGCTGAAGCTGGGGAGAAAGGACGACGAGATGAGCGATGGGAAAATAAGAGACAAAAGCCCACCGTCTTTGGCCATGTGCTGCAGACCAGAGGGCCATGGAGAGTTGAACAGCGAGTATGTGTTGGCCGAGAGGTCGGATGCTGAAGGCTGCTGTGCCGTGCCGGACGGCATCATCTGGCAGCCGTTCACCTGGAGCAAAGCATTTCGTTTCTTAACTCCACAGACACGCCGAAGCAACTCATATAATCACATTCCTTGCCACAATAAAAAAGAACTGCAACGACTCCAACAGACTGATTCACCCAAAAGAACACAAAGTATAATTTATTTCTCACTTACAAAATTGCATCCTTTGGAAACAATGAAATCAAGGAGGGTCACGTCGAAAAATATGACATTATTTTTCCCACACAACTTCATTTCACCTTTGGGTGGACAACTGCTCCTTCAGCAAACCTACAATCTTATCCCCTCCACCTACCCAGTTGGCTATAACCCCTCCAAAATAGCTTTTTCTGGCTACGCCCCTACCTGTACAGTCGCAATGTATACGAAGGCGAAACCGCAATCATCAACTGCTCCACATTGGCAGTGTCGTAAAGGGGCAGTCGGGGCGACTCGTGTGCCTTGCAAACCAAGCGTGGCAAGGCGTGAGATAAGATGTGCAAGCCGTCACGGCTGCCACTTCACGCTCTAGCAATATGGAACAGTTGACGACCGCACGTTTGCCCTCGTATAGATCCCGACTACGTCATCTCCATTGCTACGTGAAATGCGGCACACGACACGCCACCCAAGACTACCGAAATCATTTTCCACTTCTTTATTCAGGTACAGTGCAATCCACTTATAACGATGACGAGAAAACCCGAAATTTCAATCGTTATAACCGATTATCGTTGTATCTAAACTAGAATCCGGTCGTTTCTAGACTAGAAACTCTAGAAACTGATCGTTATAAGCAATACATTGTTATATGTGGTATCGTTATAAGTGGATCGCACTGTATTCCAGCTGCCAATTGTTGCCCTGAAGCAATTTGATCCCAAGGAGCCACTACCTCTCTTGAATGACAGCTGAGCAACCCCTCCCAGTCTTGGCAATAAAGCTGTGCAGAAGCCTACAGACCTTGTACAGTAAAGCACACAGAAGAAAGCGTTTTGCACATTGCTGTGCATCATTGGATGGCTCCAATCAACTAAAAACATAAAAACATGCATAAACTGGAAAACGTTTTACTCGGGGGCAGGGACGATCGAGAAAATTTTGAAGTTGGGGGAATCTATCCGGGGAACCTCGAGAACTTCCGGGGAACTCAAGTCCCTAGGAGCCCAGTTGAGAACCCGTGGCCCGAAGCGGCGAGCGAGAGAACTCCATTTTATATTGATGCTGGCTGCCCCACAAAGCTAAATAGACCAAACCATGTGCAATGGGCGAGCGGGGTTGACTATTTCCCATTTCAGAGCTTCAAAGTTGGTTTACATGCATTCAGTTTTCTTCATCTACCTCTTGTATGCCCTCTTCCCCCCGATGAATGGAATCCCCCATCACTTCACAGATCCAGAAAGAGCCCCCAAAACATCGGTGGTTGAGAACCACTGGCCTACTAAAACAATCTTCCCCAAAACTTTCCATCGTGCCGATTTCGGCCGCACCATAGTCCCGTAAAGGATGGTTCACAAACTTAAGACGCTTATGACTGTGTGCCTTAAAATTTCTTTCGACGAGAGAATGCACTGGCACCATCTACCAGGTGGCCGTCGAACACTCGCAGTTCCCATTTATTTCCTTTTTTTTTCACGCATCATTTTTTTATTTTTTGCTTCGAAAAACTTTTAACAATGTTAGAAACGACCACTTTTCATAGATAATACATACATTTGACCTCGCAAATACTGCAAGGCCTTCGCTCTAGTGAAATGCCGTTACCGGGGTCACCTGACAGATAGCGCCAATGTGTCCCCTCATTGCAAGAGCTCGGTCCTAAGGTCCAGTGAGTGAACGGGCCTCGGACTCACCTCTATGAGGTGCGGAGGCACCCAGGGGGGCTGATTGCCGGCAGCGGCCACGGCCGGGTGCTGTTGCTGGTGCTGCTGGAAGTGCTCCCCGGCCAGCTTGGCCTCGGCCTCGGCCACGCTCTGCTGCTGCTGCCTCAGCAGGGTCTCCAGGTGGGCCATCGTGGGAGCGGCCGCCTGCCGGGGCAAGGGGCACCTCACTCGCCGGTCAGGACGTCGCCGCGCCCTTCTACGGTTGGCGTAACGGGGGTCGAGTCGAAGCCTCCGGTCCCCCTCTTTCCCGATAGACCTTACGCTGAATTCCCATATTTCCAAAAATGTAGGTATGCGCGCTGAACGCCTTGCGTATGCAGCGGCGACAGTTTATTTATTTATTTATTAATACCTCGAAGGCCCTATCATGAGGCACTACACGAGAAACGGGCTACCGAAAATTGCATTATTAAAAAAAGGTAACAAATACACTCGTCACTCGTGAACGATATACCTATGCTTTGTTTAATCTTAAGCTGAAACGAAGTATAGGCGTTCATTGAAACAGACAAAAGCTGTACGTACAAAGAAATAATCTGAGTTCTGAAACAAAAAATCAGCAGAACCCATCCTTTGGGAATGATTATCTACGTTAATGCGAATAGCATCAAACGGTGCGGAGTTATGCGCGTTCGTCAGGTGGCCGGCACACTCTAGATACGCCAGCCCACTCTTGAGGCGATTCTAAATTTGTTGACACTTTCACAGCCCTGCGCACGATCTCCGCAGCCCAGCACGTGCGTTTGTGTCACTTAGGAAGCGCGAGCAAAGCACGCGCCATACGCACAAACACTCAAAATGGTACCGACCAGACTTTCTGGCGTCTCAGCTAGTCTCAACCAACGGTACTCTAAACGGTTGTTTATATGTTTACCATAGGACGCGCTTTGACAGCGCTGTCACAGCTACCGGTGCGCGCGCGTTCCATGCACGAGGGCTCATTCCGCTCTCGTGAGCTCACCCTCACCCTCTCCCGCGCTCGGGAGAGGGTGATGTAGCGGCCGTGCTCAGCCTCACGAGAGCGGAATGAGCCCTCGTGCATGGAACGCGCGCGCACCGGTAGCTGTGACAGCGCTGTAAAGCGCGTCCTATGGTAAAGATATAAACAACCGTTTAGAGTGCGTTGAATGACTGCCTTCATAGCTCTGTGGTTAGCGCGTCTGCCTGCTGATCAAAGGGTCAACGGTTCGAATCCCAGCCGGCGCCGGTCTTTTTTATTTATTTATCGACCCGCGGCGTAAGAGGTTAGATAGCCAGATAGATAGATAGATAGATAGATACATAGACGAAAAGTGCGTGAAGTATCCAAAGAATGCTATTCGCATTAAAAATTAAAACAAATGGCACCTTGCACGTGAATTTGTCCATGCCTTTTTTCTATTATTTACTTGGAATCTTTTATGCTGTTCAAGCAGGTGCGTGCGGCTCATATACCCGTGCTCCCAGCGTTCTGCTCGGCGCTCGGGTAATTTCGTGAAACGTCTGTTCTTAACAGTGTCTCTCTCATAAACTTCAAAGCAGAATATGTTTTGTTTTAGAGCTGGCTTTCAAGTTTGGGGTGTCACGAAAAGTCGTCATGAAAACATAATAACACCGGTTCTCTTGACACCCGCCGCATGTCTTTGCAAAGACACTGACTTCCTCGTCGGGAATTGAACCCCAGACCTTTCGTTCCGTGGTCCGACGGTCTACTCCTGCACCCGTGGAGCGGACTGAATCGGTGATGTTACGGCCGCTATGTATTCGTGTTGCCGCAAAAACTTTGACTTACCTCGGTGCATTGCACAAAGCCGAACGGCACGGAATGCTTCGTGTTTCCGTAGGCATCCCTGATGGAGTACCCCAAAAGCCAAATACATACACAAAACAAATCCAAACAAATCGAAGGAGGCCAACATCAACACACAACGCATTCTAAGCCAAATGGCCTTTTCCAGGTATTTTACCTAGTTTGCTATTTTGTTAGACTACACTTGCAACATTATAATGCCCTTAAAAGACTTTTATTGGCAACTTAGTCGCGACATCGGCAGTGGGTTGCTCTCCATCCTGTCTCTCAGCACACTTCCGCTGTGGCCACTCTGCCTTCGGCAAAGTTAGAAAGTCGGTCGACGGTTGCCAAGTTGTGCACCTTTGTTAATTTGAAGACCAGAAACAGCAGCAGCTTCCCAAAGACTCAAGAGAATAAAATCCCTCCAGTTTTTGCTAAGCCAATTAAAGGCACCGTTGCGAAATTTCGCCCTCGAATGCCGTAATGGCAAGCTTCGGCAACCCGTTTCCAGCATGCCTCGTGGCTTGGATATCAGCTGGTCGTGGGACGGGTCCTCTGCCTTCTCCTCGCAAGATCTGATCTAGTAAATCTCTTCCGCATTCAAGGTCACGGAGGGTGCAAGTCGCTTTGTCGTCGTGCATGACGACCGTCCCAAATTTGATTTCGAAGGAACCGTCCGGTACACGGATCTCAAAATTTTCATTTATATTTCCAAGCTCGTCGTCGTTCGGACACATTCGTTCGGCTACGGCAGTAATCTAGTCAATCGTAGATTCGCCGTTTCGCAAAAAAAGCCCTTTCCTACTTTTGGTTTTGAGTTTTCAACACCTTGGCAACACCCAGCTTCGCAGCAGACTCTCCACAAGAAAGCAATCTGTTTGGCGCCGAATCGACCCCGGCACACCCACCTGGTGGGGTCCGTTGGCCCCTGAGTACATGAACGGGGCGGGCCGTGGGTGGGCGGCATCCTGGGCACCATGGGCGACTGCTGCGGGGCTGCCGGCTGGGCCAGCTGGCCGCCCGGCACAAAGTAGTTCCACAGGTACGAGGGGCCCGGGCCGGCGCCGGGCACCGCCGTGCCGGTCAGGAACGGGGGCGTCTGCTGCACCCCACCGCCCCCGGCACCCTGGAAGGGAGAGACCGCCACCCGGGAAGATGGGAATCGGAGGCCGGCAGACGACTGTCCCCAGCCAGAGAGAGAAATCTATGCCTTCTGGTAATGTTCTAAGGGCCACATAAAGCCACTACATAAGCTGCACTTCAGAGTGACGACTCTTCAGCCATCTTATTGCATCAAATCATTTAATTAATTTATTTTTATTTATTTTTACTTGTATGATGGAGGAGGATCAACAGTTTAGGCTATGCATGAAAAAAAGGAAAGACTGATGCAAAGCAATGCAGAAAATTGTAGAGCCCTTCCACTTCACATGAAGATGGAGGGCCAGTGAAGCTGTTATTTTTACGACATCTCGGAAGATGCCCAGAGGACGACGTCTAAGATGACCTCAAGGACGACCTTCTAGGACGACCTCGAGGATGACGTCTAGGACAACCTCAAGGACAACTTCTAGGATGACCTCGAAGACGACGCCTAGGACGACCTCTCGGACGATCTCAAGGACGACTTCATAAACGACCTCGAGGACGACGTCTAGAACTACATCTAGAACGACGCCTAGATGACCACTTCAGGACGACTTCTAGGACGACCTCAAGGACGACCTAGAGGACGACGCCTAGGACAACCTCTCAGACGACCTCAAGGACGACTTCTAGGACGACCTCGAGGACGATGCCTAGATATGATAACAAGGGATCAGGACGTCACTATCTAAAAATGCCAAGGAAGGCTGACTAACGCTGGTTGTCCCTTTTTTTATTTTTATTTATTCATACTTGCCACGACCAATGGGGAGTTTTCTGTCAACACCCGTGGACGCATTTTTCCCGAGATCCTAGCGCATAACAGCTTCGCTATAAAAATACATTGTGGTTCTATGTGGCAGGAAGACATCTACAGTAAACCTTGTTACCAAATGTCTGAAGCTTTATCCGAAAGCACAAAAATGCCTTTTGACGTAAACGACTTTCATTTCGGTCAGTAGGGGGTCACTTGCTAAGCCACACGTAACGAAAACATGTCACACTAATGTCACTTATATCTTTGCAACCGTACTACCCGCGCGCCTTACTTCGGTATTGTTGTGCAGAAGAAAGAAGCCATTACTCGATCACGCATGTCACACGCGCAGATGTCGCCGTTGTCGCGCCACGCACGACGCAATGGATGCTAAATTTATCCTCGCACGTGCTGTTTGCAGAGGCGTAGCTCGGCAGTACATTTGTCGATCCGAGTGGGAGTGGTTGCATTTGAGAAAGCTCACTTTGCCACAGTAGGTATAATCCCTCGAACTCAAACCAGTAATCACTGGGAGTCATAAAGCTTACAAGTGTGTAATTTGTTGCAGAAATTTGACGGTTGCTCGGCCATGGTGCCCTTCGTCGTTCGGCACGTAGGGTCCAGAAATGGCGTGAAGGGATTCGAACAGCGAGACAGAGGGATGCAGATTCTAACCCACCCCCTTTGACCACGGCGGAACGTGTTTGTCTCCATAGGAAGCGAATAGGGAGTGAGCATGATTGCACAATTAGACAGTAATGCCCCCACTAGCTGTAACGTAAGTTAAGCATCTAAGCTTTGTAATGCGTGAATAAATGTAAGTTGTATATCTGGTTACGTCATTTCTGTACCCTAGTGCCCATACACCCTCTGCAGCACGCACAAGACGTTTCATATACCCCACTGCACCTGCATCCCCTATACAGCCTACCCATTTTTTTTTACCTCCAGAAATTTTTTAACAGTTCAGTGACGAGGCAAAAAAGGCAGAATGATATCATCTGAGCTTCCCAACACTGCATCTAAAGCTCAGGAAGTAGCATTTTTGTTCAGTAACTAGCGCCAATTGTGCCCTGCACTGTAGGCAATAAAATGACGGTGCCCACGAGACAATTGGGGAATAAAGTATCAATGCTTTAAGCGGAGCCTCTAAGGTCACACATTTTGCCTGCATCTTGCTGACATTTGTTTTCCCCACTGACACTCATAATTTCAAATGTACCACACTCGAATGATCATAGGTTGGCAGGGGAAAGAAACTTGCACTTGCGAGCCCATCCCATGGCACGTCGTAAAAGAAATACTGCACCGCACGAACGCAGTGACTGAAGAAGCTTCTTTCAGATAGCTGGAGGTATGAATATCGGCGGTCCACGTGGCTGCATTTCTTTCACGCTGGACAGCAAAAGCCACTGCCTTGGAAAAAGTCTGTTCCGATCATGAGCGTTCCTTGTCACACGAGCCCACAACCCAAATACGAGCTCAAACACAACTTCCAACACATGCTTAGTTAATTTGTCCATTTTGTAACAGCCTTGCCAGTAGAGAGAGCCCTCAACTTCTACAGGAAAATATGTTGGAAATGGTATTATTAAGGGGGGACACTACACAGAAAAAAAAATTTCTGCAAAAAAAGTTGATTTTGTAAAATGCCATATTTACATCCAACAACATCTAGAGAGTATTCCCAGAAAGTTTCATTAGTTTACAGTGAATAGTTAATGTTTTATAAAGTATTTTCGGTTCACCAATGTTAAAGGAAAGGTAGGGGTTGGAGCACTTTGAACACATTTTTCTCTGTTCCACTTTTTGGCATAAATTTCCCTTTAGGAAAACTATCGTTTGTTAATGGAACAACAGGAAAGACTCACTCATTGTTGTTCCTAACTGGAATTTTATGGGCAATGCAACTGTGGAATTGTTTTTTGACTTTGTGGATGTCTTTTATGAAAGATGTTAAGATTTTATCAACGCCAGAAAAGGCAGAAAATTTATTAGATTTTTCACTGCGATGTTAGCATAAAATAAATTGCTTTTTGGAATATTTGTTTTCACAGTTGCACTTTTCAGGCATTCTGCTGGAGATCTAGGGTAGAAAAATGTTGGGTATTACATTAGTTTCCTAACGATAGTTTTCCTAAACAAAGTCTGTGTGTTCCTGATAAAAACAACTATAATTTCTTTTACAATTCCTGTACACAGATGAAACTTTGCACTGCATTCTGTCCTTGCAGCTGCCAGTATATATTGTAAATTTCATTCATATTAAGCTATACATTCAAAAGTTGACCCTCTTGGGTAGTGTCCCTCCTTAACTCTGCAGCCAACTGTACATATCCCTCATACTAAGACAGCTAGATTTCTGCGGGCAATACTACCTAAATGTAGATGCACAAACTGCAACAGAACCGGCGAGCGGACACGGAAAAAAAAAAGATGAAAATTAAACCACTCTAAAAAGCAACTGTGTCGTCACGCGGCGCAGCGAGGTTACAGGACCCGATGCGATGTGTAGGGGACCCGACACTACCACATTCAATCAAACTGTTAACACCGCGCACGACACCACAACTTCACACTGTGACATCAGGTCCCGTGACACCCCATGGCAAGCCATGGACGAACACGAAATCCGAGTTATCCTCGATTAAAATGCAACTCTGCGTTAAAAATACCACCAAAGTGAGCGGAAAGGAAATGCCCAAATGAGATGGGCAGCCCTCACCACCCCGAGATGCGGAGGCTGCTGGGGAGGAGGAATCTGTGCCACGCCCGGGTCGAAGGTGAGAGGCGGGGTGGGCCCGCCCAGTGGCTGGGGAGGCCTCCCGTTGGCTGGCAGGTAGGGCATGTTCACCCTGCCACTGCCAATGCCACCGTTTCCCACTGCATGCCTGTAGGCAAAGGGCTTATTTACAAACTGAGTCCAGTCCTATCTGAAACTTTGTTGCTAGTCAAACAGTAGCGTTATTCACAAAAGGACTTCTTGCAGAAACACCGATTGGTAGATCAAGTTTTCCCAAGAGACTTGGGCCTCCGAAGAAGGTAAGAACTTGAGAGGCTCCCGAAGAGTTCCTTTTAGAGCTCTTCTTACCAGATTTTGACATCTTTGTGCTTCGATTTGCCCCGAGACAAACAATAACACTGAGACACTTCTTTGTGACAGACGCTAATCCTCCTTCACCGAGCACAGTTATTTACAGAATTTTATTTACAGAAAAACCTGGAAAATTATAGCAGGTACAGCCCATGGATTCATACACTCAATAAAATAAAAACAGAACACTTGAATATACAACCTGGGCTGTCAATAAAGAGAATACATAAACATTGAACATAAACAACATTAAAAATCTAGACCATTTCCATTTTCACAATTATGCTTCAATTAATTCTCCTCCAAAGCAAATGCAACGAATGCAGATTCCAGAAGTTGGCAAATTTCTACTTGTGTGGCAGAAAAATCCTCCAAGCCTAGAACAATACTAACTCGGTATGGTTTCAACTGGAGCTCCCCACATCCCCGGATAGTATAAGGTACAATTGTATTTACTCGCATAATGAACGCACCTCCCCAACAGGCATCAATATCTGGATTTTTTTTTTTCTCACATAATGAACGCACTTTTAATTTTCGGTTTCAGCGAGTCTTGAACTGTGTCTAACTTAGCCGGCTAGCCACCAAGCACGCCAATTTTCTTTTGTTGCCAAGCTGGCCAGGCCAAGTCAAGCCAAGCCAAGCCAATCCGCTTCGTAAAGGCTGCAATTGCGTGGTTGCAGAAGTAATCAACCGTGAAACCGAGCGGGCGCGCATGCCTAGCGGCTAGGGTCAAGGAATTGCCCAGCCCCGGACTTGCTTCGTCCATCGGATATTTTGATGTCAACAAACATGCTGTCGTCTGCGATCTGCTTCGGACAGTGATATTGTGAAAGTGGTTAGGCCTAAGAACAGTCGCGTCGCTCTCCATGCTGAGTGAGCTTCGTAGGGCGCTTTTCTTCGGCAAAAGGCACGTTAAAAGCGCCTTAAAAAAGGTTTGCACTTTATAGACCATAGCTACTGTGGCGCGCCCACGACCAGCCATGGGTGCGCCTCCGTCAGTGGAGACGTTCCGTAGTAACCTGCCATGTCATATTGGCAACTAAAATTACATTTGCGCAAAGTGTGCAAATGCAAAAATTTTACCCGCGTAATGAACACCCCCCCCAAATATGTGTCAATTTTTCGGGAAAAGAAGTGTGTTCATTGTGTGAGTAAATACGGTATAGGTAATTCACCAGACGACTCTTCTAAGAAAATGGTCTTATAATAAAACAAGTCCCAGCTCATTCCTCATAATTTTGATGTGTTGGCACGACCATTATACGAATTTTGTTCTCTAACAATATACATGGCCGCGGAAGGTATGAAATGACCGCTACCCTGAATTTACAAGGAATGAAGTAAGAAGTAATAGATTTCAAAATAGAACAGGCGGCAAATAGAACAACAACAAAGACAAGAAGACGAACAGACAAGAATGGTGACTTAAGCTGACCTTTCTTGGCAATGGCATTGAAGTACAAGTGCAGTAGATGTCATATCAAATCTTTTAGCTGTAAGCCTCAACAAAACAATTTAGTCTAACATTGTTCAAATTCACAAGGCCACATAGAGCCAACTTTCTAGAACCTATATAAAAATATTTAAAAAGAAAGACTCACTGAAAAGACTGAGGTTGCTGATGCCAGCGCATGTGCTCAGGCTTGTCATCCATGTGGTGGTTGTTTTGGGCGGGAAGGAGCTGGAAAAAGAGCATTCGCTGTCACTGCTCCTGCTTCAACGGAACTGGAGTAAAGAAACTATTGTCACAAAGGATTCCGGAACAAGACTACCTCCGGCAACTAAAACGAGACAAATATAATATCAGATAGTTCCTCTATCAGTTTCTAGAACACTATCTCTTTATCTCTCAGCCAACTTTCTGCAGCAAACTTTGGTGAACCTTGAGCTACAAAAGCCCATATGCCAATCGCATTGCCTGCGTGAACTTAACTTCCAACATTCTGAAAGGAATTCCGAGACTTCCGTATCAACGTAACTGTTTGTGCAACGCTCGCACTGCCTACTCTTGCCACCTGCCAGATAGCCGAAGTACCGTGTTTTCTGAACTACACATGTTTAAAAGTTGATATTTTACGTATCTACACAGGTGCAGACTATACAAGGATTTGCTCCTTCAGGTTCGTTCATTATGACGAGATGCAACAGATTTTGTGGATGACAGAGTACCGTATGTTGACTATGATTTATGTATGACACAAACTTCTTTGTGCGCTAATAAAGCGGGCATTTGTCAAGGTGCACTGCATACGAGAATTTCTTGTGTTTGGACTAAGCACCAGGTGTAGACTATGCACCAGGTGCAGATTATCTAAGGAAAGTATCTTTTATGAGCCCAAGATTGACCCGGCAAACAACAGACTAGGTGCGGAGACCAGAAAATACGGTACCCGTTATGGGCTCCAAAATACGACGTAACAATTCCCACTGACCATCTCGTTGCTCGTTGGCCTCCTGGCACTGTGATTGTCCATGACAACTGGTGTGCCTCTCTGCTCCCTTTGTTGGAAAATGGCCTGCCCACATGCACACAAAAAAGACTAACTATGTCACACTGTACATCTGGAATAGTCAACACAGAGATATACTGCTACTCAGTGCCAGTACTGAAATAAATCAGTGTTCCAGAATTAAAAAATCCAAAGACATCCTAGCACCAGTGTCAAAATCGACAAAAGCACAAATGCACGTTCCAAAAACAAGCATGGTTGCACACAGCTCTCAAAGCACACATACCGGTGTCTGGAAGAATAAAACTGCAGAGCTGCATTTCAAACCCACATTATGCACATCTCGAGTTTGACCACAAGTAAAAGCCGGGACCAATCTGAACAAATCTTTGCAGAGACGTAAGTGCCACATCACGAGTACATTTTCAGTGTTTAGTTTTACGTGCTGATTGCGACGCAAGAAAAAAATCACCTGGCTTAGACATTCCGTCAAATGCAACGAACGTGCGATAAAACTTGATGGGGTCTTTGCCAAGCGGCACCTATTGGAATGAAATGTGACCCGACGCGTGACAAACCAATTGCAAACATATAAAGGACTTCTATTCTTCCTCGTTCGTGCACCTTTTTGGGGACATTGCATTTTTTCTCCGATGTGCTGCTGCGCATACTATCTGACGCCGTGAAATGCCTCCAAACCTACTGAAATATTTTACTAATATGCAGTTCCTACCCCATATGCACCAGATGGGGGAGAGGGGTGCATTAGCGCACCACTTTCTTTGCCCCCCCCCTTATCCCCCTTCCACACACACTATGCCAGCACTACATCGTTGGTCGTGCGTGCTACATTAAATCACCAGCTGCGCTCCGTCGCTGACACTCTTCCGTGGCTTTGCTACAGTACAACCGACATCAGTGAGCAAGGTCCTTAAAGGGTTCTCTTACAAAGCTGTCGCTTTCAAAGGTCACATAAACACCTTAATTCTACGTATAAAGTCGGAATTAAGCAGAAGGAGTATTCGCTCAGTCCGTTTATTTTTGCATGTGCACGTAGGTTTGTCCAAACTTGTGCAGTACTTTGGTCGTACCTGACCAAACTGTTGCAAATAGCGCGACAGCCGTGGGACTGGTGCCATTATGGGTCAAGTGGCAATGTGATGCAACGTCCGGTCACATGACGCAATGCTTGCATTTTTGGTGTCGCAGTGTCGTGTGTCGCGCGACGCAGTGAGACGTTGCGGTGTGGCGACACCACGACGTCGTCGCATGACTGCCTTGTAGCTAATGACGTCATGTGACCTACGACGGGGATTTCCAAATTAAATACGCAAAAGTAATGTGCCACGGTTTGATCGCCCAATACTTCACTATAGCATGACGTTGCATTGCAAAGGCCGACCCTCATAACATGCTCTGCATTCAAAAGAAACTTCCACATCCCGCTTATTCAGGCTGCAATCAAACTCCAGTTGAAACTAGACATAAAACCACTCCACCAAGAGGATTAGAACCTGTAAGGAAAACAGACATGTGCCATTGAAGGAAAAAAAAAGAAGTGAGGGGGAATGAGGTTCAAAGAGACAATCTGGTGCTTGGAGGACCGACCTGCATGGCGGCATTGCGTGTGGGTCGCCGGTCCTTGCGCTTGCCGGCGTCGTTGACCTTGCCCGGCTGCCCTTCTGCTTCCAGCTTAAAGCGCACCTCCGGCACGGGCCCGCCGTCCGAGCCAGGGCCCTTCTCGCCCGGGGACGACAGAGACGACACGCCTGCGAGAAAAGAAGCGGCAGCTCAGCTATTTTCATATGATGCATAGAACATTGGATACAGTCTGCCCCAAGAGGTATTTAATGTCTCCAAGAAGTGAGGAAACCCGAATAAGCGCCCATTGCCCGCTCAGCACAGGGGGCGAAGGCGGGTGGGGGCTACACACAGGTGAGCTAAAAGATGACGAAGGACAGGGAAGAATAAAATAAACTATGCACTCAAAATAAAAAAGACGATACAAGTATTCCATAAAAAATAAATTAAGTGCCACAGTTTTAATTACTGCCACATTTAGTCTAGAAGGTAGAGCAAACGAACGGGTGAAATGAAGCCACTACGTATACAGCTTCTTGGCAAGACCATGGCCACTAGACAAGCTACGCTTCAGAGTTACGGCACTTCAGCCATCTCGCTGCTTAAAGGGCCCCTGAAAAAGAAAAAAAAAGTAAAACAGTCTGGTTGGGACACGCGTGTCAAAAAATAAATTTTACGCAAAAAAAAAAAAATTTTTAGAGCAATATTAGGGAGTTTTAGAATAACGTACGCAATTTTAGTGCACGCTAGCGCTAAATTTAGCGCTTGTATTAGCGCACGCGACGCGAGAGAGTTTTAGAATAGCGTTTCTCCGTCGCGACGCAAAAGCCCAAGCATCTCGCGCTTGCGACGCCACCAAGATACAGTCACAATTTTTATTTCACACACGAAATGCTGTAACTTTAGAAAAAACAAGTTTTTTTAGTCCGAGTACCTTTTTAAATTTGTTTAAACATGAGAATGCGACGCGAGCGGTTGACCGGTCATGTCCGCTTGCGTCGCCTCGGCAAGAGAGGTCTCGTGTACTGACCTTCGCACATCGTACCTTCGCCGAGAAATGTTCGCGCGTCACAAGCATCAAGTTGCCGGTGATCGTTGCCAAACCGAGTACAATGTCGTCCCGTATTGAAAATCGCAGTTGCGAGGATGCCGCCGACGTCACACTCACGACGCTGCCAAAGCGGCCGCAGCCATGGTCCTGGGAGCCGTCATTTTTTTAACTGTGCTCGTCTTGGCTTTAGCCAACTTCTCATCACGAATCCTCCTTGGAGAAGCGCAAAGTCTTTTTGCGTACGCACGCTATTTCCGAGAAATAGCGCACGCTAAAATTGCGCACGCAAAGCGCAAAACCTGGTTTGCGTTCGGAGCATGCGCACTGGCGATGACGCTATTCTTTGCGTACGCAAAGCTTTAGCGTGCGCTATTCTAAAACTCCCTATTGACTGCGCCAGACGCAATTTAGTCGGTAGTCACCTCCTTTCCACTTTTTCTCTCTCTCGGCATTTCGGGCGCATGGAGGAGAGGTACTCCCCGCCTCCTCGTAGTGGATCGGCTTGGCTGCTTCGCTGGCTTGTCTGCGCCCCGTACGAGAGCCATTGCTACTCCCTGTGTCTGTTGGTCGCAAGTCGTACCGCGTCGTACAGCCGATTCACACGACGGACCGAATCGCGATTTTTGTCCGCAGACCGTGTACCAAGTGACCGGCACGTCATCGATTCCTGCAATCCGCGCCTCGTCCGCGGACGCGCCTTTACACTCGCGGATTTTTGGCGGGAGATTGACTTGAAAAGCGTTTAGTCTGGCAACGGTACATTGTTTTCTTGTTTTTGTTTCTGGGCGATGAAAACAAAAGTGGTGCATCGTTGTGTTTTGTGCGTTCGCTGGTTCATTTTGTCGGGCGTTTCTTCGTTCCACGTGTGAAAGGAACTGCAGAAACTTTGTCTGGCTGACGCGACGCAGGTTCCTGTACTCCTCCGGGTCCGTGTCAAGAAGCTTCCGTCAAAACTCGTCTAGCACGCCGCGATGATTCTTGCACGTCCAATCAGGATTTCACCGAGCAAGACCTCTCTTGTGGCTGTGGTGAACTTGAGTGTTGTGCACGAGCGCGGAGTGCGTGAAGGCATCTCCAAACGCACATTCGCGAGCCCAGAACTTCGTTGCTTCTACGCGGAACCCTTCTCGAGCAGGACCATGCCTGTGTCACTCTCATGCTTTGGGTTAGTAAAGCTTAGTGGCGCTTCGCGCGAAGCCTGTCACGGTGTTTTGTCTCGATCTGTACGTGACAGCGGAGTACGATTCTTTATCGCGGTAGCAAACGTCGATTTCTCTCTTGGACAACGGTGCCACGGTGCGATGTTGGAGTTTCGCGGCACTGTGGGGTGGCGACCAGGTTCGGTCCGTCCTCGCTGTCGTCTGCTCGTCGTCTCCTTCGTGTGGATGCGCTTGGGAGACAGACGAACCGCAGACATGTCGTCACCCTCCGCGGATCAGTCCGTCATGTGAATCGGCCATGACTAACTAACACAAGCAACAAGCCCTCTTCAGGAGGTCTTCACATATGAACGCGATAAAACTATAAAACCACCCGAGGACGCGAGACGCGTTGCAAGACCGCGACCACGACAGAAAAACAAAATGGCGAAGCTTTTGTTTGTTGTTTTATCCGAACGGAAGTAACGATTTTGTAAGACGTTTGTAAACAATTACGACGTTCATTCGATAGATTGTTTCTTAAAGCTAAAAATATGTTATTCAAAATGCGATTTCAAGAGATCACGAAGATTTTATAACCAACATCAAAGCTGTCACTCATTCTTTTGGCCAATGAGAAGCTGATTTGAATGACCATCGTTGCCAATGAGAAGCCAAGCTGAATGACCTGGAATTTGCGCGAAAATTTCAAATAAATCTCTCGCCGTCAATATTGCTCTAAAAAAAATTTTTTTTCGCGTAAAATTCATTTTTTGACACGCGTGTCCCAACCAGACTGTTTTAAAAAACTTTTTTTTCTTTTTCAGGGGCCCTTTGGGGGGACACCACCTAAAAATTGCAATTTTTGAGAAAAAAAAACAAATTTTCCTATTTTTGTGTATTGTGGTTCCACAACTAATAGAGTATACTCCTGCAAATTTGTAATCCAATATCTGAAGTATTTACGGAGAAATAAAACATTTTCGGTCAGCCAACGATGCAAAATCACGTGTTTTTGAAATGTGAAACTTCTGTTTCCTATTTTCAAACTGCTGTAGCTTTGCACCCATATGCCGTAGAATGATTATCATACTCTCGTTGGAAAGAGCATTTCTTCACAGTTTCAGTACATTAAATATCTCTGCTCGAGAGTAAACTCTATTAGGGCAAGAACACCATAGAAGTCCAGCTTTCATGTAGAAGAGGCTATGTATATGGCCAAGAATTGAAAAGCCCACCCTGATTGAACACAAATCTGACTAAAACCAGCATTCATTTATAGAAAATCACGTGGGTTTGTCTGCTTTGTATTTTGATAATGCTTGCCCCGCCCATACTTGCTGATGTTGGTTCGTGTATTGCAAGCATACCCAATTCCTCACTCATTTCACAATCAATGTCCAGATGCAGACAACAAAATGACACTCAAAGAAAGCGTTTTAAGCTCGGACTCACTCAGCCAAGCCATGCTGGAGATTGGGTAAGCAGAAGGCACCATCTACGTTCTTGGTGCCTTTTAGTTGCCACCACCACCAGTAAAAGCAAATGTAGTGGTGTGGAAACTTTAAACAGGTTTTCCTCAGTTTCACTTTTTTGCAGGATTTTTCATTTTAGGAAATCTATCATTTCAATGAATCGCTGAATGTGTTCTTTGCTGTGGATGTTTCTGAACTGAAATTTAGTGAGGAAGGGGGCTAGATAATTGTTTTTCTATTTAAAGAAAGTTCTTATTGCCAAAAAGTAGAGTTTTGATGAGGAGAAAAGGCCCCCTTATGTGGAATGCTTTTCAAATTGACATTTTGCAAAGAAAAAACACGGATTTTCAGTTAAAAAATAGATAGCCCCCCGCACCATGTGTTCTAGTTAAGGCTGAAGCTTAGAAATTCTAAATATTTCCCAGCAATTTTATACGATAGATTTCCTTGCCAAGTGAGCCGAGTTACATCAATAGCTGTGTACCTCCCCCTGTAGCTTATCAGAAAATACTCCTACAGAGAAGAAATTTCCTAGAGTGCATTTAGGCAACGAGATGCATAGACCCTCCGAATTTCATCAATATTGAGCAACTGGTTTAAAAGTCGACACGTCAAGGTGGTGTCACCCCTTAAAATCATTGTTGCCAGAATATCTGAAACTTCATCCGAATCTGCAGAAAATGTCGTTTCGTCCCCGGAAACATTAAAACGGTCCATAACGGAACAAAACGACATTACCCGACCTTCCCGACGCCACACCCAAAAGTCGGGAAGCCGAATTGTTAAATCGTAATTATGGCCAATTGTGCCCACTCTGCAGTAGGCAAGAAATTCCCCGACCACCCACAAGGCGGTCGGGGAATCAGGTGTTGTGTGACAAACTCAGTTCAAAGCATTCTTGTTTAATCTCCCCTAAACAACCCAAACACATGTTCGTTGTCCCAATCGCAGTTCTGCTTCTCCGCAACCACCACAGCGACGCTCTAGTGAGACTCCATGAGAACTCCCTCGCCCTCCGCTGCTTCCACAAACCACCGCTAGCGGGCGCCTTAGTTGGGCCAGCCCCGTCCTTTACATTTGATACTCTAGGCGTAGCGTATTTGGGCACGACCTTCCACGCCCCATCGTAAACGTCCCTTTCGGATCCCTCTCCCCCGAGAAAGTGTCGAAGGATCCCATGGTCGCCGACAGCCGGAGAAACGCGGGGCATGGTACGTCAATGGCATCTAACGGTCGCTCCGCAGTAAATAACGCTGCAGCATTCACCGATCAGAACGCAGAAGGACGTATCACGACGCAAGGGGCATGTCCGAAATTTCGGAGTCCGAAAAATCGGTCGGCGACCGTAATCACCGACGGCTTATGATTCAGGAACACGGGGCACGATTTATTACATTGAAATTTCGGGCATACCCAATTATTCTGACAATTTTAAAGGGGCCATGAAATGAATTTTGGGCAGGGATAAATGAATTTAGATTGGGATTTTACTAATTTCACATCGTTTAGTGGGCCAAAAGAGGGTAGAAAGTCAAAAGCCTGCTTTCAGTGATGCTACTGCAAAATTGTGATTTGAAGCAATTTTTGGAGCACTTTGGAGCACCTAAAAATTGATCTTGAGTACTTTGGAGCACATAAACGTGCGATTTTGAGCTTTTTTGAGCACCTAAATATCACTTTCCAAAGTACTTTTAAGCATGTGGTGATGAAATATTTAGATCACCTAAATTTGGTTAAAAGAATTTTTAAAGTTTACAAATCTCCTGCCAAGTTGTTGTTTTTGTTGTCTTTTTTTTTTTTGCTGTTGACAGTTTAAGTTAGGGGTGGCCAAGCTGCGGCTCTTCGCGTGTTAAAGTGCGGCTCGCGGCTCCCTCCAATTTGCCCCCCCCCCCCGGCCCCACAAAAAAAAAAAAGAAGAAAGAAATGGAACGGGTTTTAAATCGAAAGACAGGTTGCGGTTTGGTAGTGTAGTGCTACTGCTACCTTACGTATAATTGAACTGTTTTTGACTCGGATAGATTGTAAGTAGTTCGAGTTTTGTGTTGTTACACTAAACAAAAGTTTGCCCCCCTCCCGCGGTTGCCGTATGGCGCGTGCTTTGCTCGCCTTCCTAAGTGACACAACGCACGTGCTGGGCTGCGGAGATCGTGCGCACGGCTGTGAAAGTGTCAACAAATTTAGAATCGCCTCAAGAGTGGGCTGGCGTATCTAGAGTGTGCCGGCCACCTGACGAACGCGCATAACTCCGCACCGTTTGATGCTATTCGCATTAACGTAGATAATCATTCCCAAAGGATGGGTTCTGCTGATTTTTTTGTTGTTTCAGCTCCTGTAGCCTCGACACCACATTCTACACGTCATAAGCCAGGAGGAGACACTGTTTATTAGACACAAAAGCTGGAGTGAGGCTATAATCGGAATTGTCGCTTCTTTTCGCGCCATGGAGGTTAATTTGATTGGCGCTTTTTTTGTGCCGTTCACGGAGGGATTGTGGTCGTCTAGACGCCCGATAACCGCTTCGCTGTCAGCCGCTGCTCTTTGTTTCCTTTTATCGACAACCTGACCGGCGCTGTCGTGACATTCGAGAAGTTCGCAGACGTGGACAGTGACTCCGTGCTAACCTGTTTATCCAGCCATTCAGTATATACTTCAAAATACCGCGGAAGCACCCACTTTGTTCAAATGCCCACTATTAACATTTTCCGAACTTGGGAATTCTGCAAATTATACATTAAGTGCCCGATTTGACCTGACAAGCGTCTATGTCTCAATCAACCCAGTTTTCAGTGTGAATGGAGTGGGAGCTTTCCCGGTATTTTACGGTAAAGTGGCAATACAGAAATTTCCTAACCGAATTTATTTCTTTCGGAACACTTGGTTATTCAGATTTCTGCGCAATCCCAATTGAATCCGAACAATCGGTAGGCGACTTATAAAGTTGCACGCTCACCTTGCTTCCTGGGGTCCGCCTCGGGGTCGATGGCCAGTTCCTGTATCTGCTGCATCACCTGGTTCGACATGGCCTCCGTGTAGTGACTGGCAGTGTACTTGGGGGCTCGTCCCGACGAAACCGTGATCAGGTTTTGCTGCACGGCAAGTCAACAAACACCCCACTCAGTCGAAGGTCATTTCTTCTGCAGAAGTGCACCGAACGGTTCCTCCCTTACGTGAGGGACAGAAAGGTTACCACATCCGCATGGGGTTCGGGCAACCGCTTGCCTCTACAAAAAAGAACCGAGCCAGAACGATCGGCTTGGGCCGTGTGCAAAGTGCTACGGGAATGTGCCGCGGAAAGTGCACCACGGCTCTGGCGTTTCCACGTGACACAAACGTGGTGTGCGAACATTGACCTACAAAGAGCTTGGCCATCAGTGCAGAAAACTAAACAGATGGACTGAAAACAAAAAGATTAATCTTCCTTTTTCTCAGAAAGAATTCTTCGGACACAAATATCCTTCCAAATAATGAGTGTGGTCTTCGTCATTCCAGTCACTGGGTTCGCTGTGTAATAACGGTATGTTTTCTATTTTGTCTTGGCTCTGGCAGTTCAAGTTATTAGCATACTCTTTAGCGTGTGGGCATTGTTAGAAAGCTTAGATTTAGAAATGTAACTCAATCCAATTGCATTTGCAACTTAATGGCGGACACGTCCCGCGCAGACTGGTTTGCATGTGCCATGTGGTTTCGGGTGGCAAGGAGGATAGTGGGCAGAGTCTGAGCAAAGGTTGAAGATGCAGACGATCAATGCTTCCTCCTCCTCCTCGCACTTTGTATTGCGAATGCGGTCCACAAACCATGTGACACCGAGCACTTAGAAACACTCTATAATCTAGGCAGACTAATAATGGTCGGTTGTTGGCATTCTTACCCAGTCATGATGACCCGGCTGAGCATCTCGGCAAGGTCGAGCAGCCGGCTGGCCCTCAGGTCGCTCGTGTCCGCCTTGCTGAGGATGGGGCTGCCGTTGTCGAAGTGCAGTTTCCTGCGAGTCCGAAATCGGCACCCTCAAGACGACGGTAATCACAACCAAACCATTCCCCCCACTGGCTTCAAAGCCCAGCTGCAGGCATAGTTAACGACATCAAAGAGGAATGCAGCCAACGTTCCTGCCATTGAAGAAATGCCACTGATCCTGCGAGATCTCTCTCCCTCTACAGATAGTGAATAATAGTACTAATAATCTCTCATTGGCTGGGAGAGCCACAGCACCACAGAAAGGCAACAGCTCCTACCACGGAGGCCCACTGTGCTGTGCCTAGCGGCGGTGACTACACTGTCGATACCGTGTTTCTACAATTCTAAAGTGCACTTTTTTTCGCCAAAATCGGTGCCCAAAACTAGATGTGCGTTACAATCAAAACCAAAAACCGAAACTCAAGAAAACGCATTGCTCGGCATAAGGTGGCTAGCTCCATCGCCATCATGACCGTTTGTTTACATTCGCCATTTTGGTATCCGTATCACGCACATTCTCTCGCATCTACAAACTCGTGTCTGTCGTTTTAAGGTAGAAAAACAAAAGAAAATTCCACTAGGAGGCTTTATTTAAACGAAAGGCCATCACGCTGGCAGAAAAAGATAATAATGGAGCAGCACTGCGTGGCCTCGCAATCCCAGTCACCCGATGAGCTCGCAAAGTGTTGTTTGAAAGACGGCCCTGCCAGAGCGACAGCCGACGCACTCGTACACGTGGAAGAAGCGCGGCACTTAAGGGGAAACACTACCCCAAAAAAAAATTTCTGCAAAAAAAGTTGATTTTGAAAAATGCCATATTTACATCCAAAACATCTAGAGAGTATTCCCAGAAAGTTTTATTAGTTTACACTGCATAATTAATGTTTTATCAATTATTTCGGGTCACCGATGCTAAAGGAAAGGTAGGGTTGGAGCACTTTGAACACATTTTTCTCTGTTCCACTTTTTGGCATAAATTTCACTTTAGGAAAACTATCGTTTGTTAATGGAACAACAGGAAAGACTCACTCATTGTTGTTCCTAACTGGAATTTTATGGGCAATGCAACTGTAGAATTGTTTTTTGACTTTGTAGATGTCTTTTATGAAAGATGTTAAGATTTTGTCAATGCCAGAGTGACTTAGGGCTAATATCTGATTCACCTGTATTGACGATCGAAATCGAAAGTCCCACGAAAAGATTTGCTGGGTATTCCAACAGACTAGTTTTAAGCCGTACCCTTCCAGTGGTTTACGCATAATAGCATGCTCAAACGGATCAAGCTTCTACTCGGACAGCGTCATCAGTTTTCTTCAGTGTACATGGTTATAAGAATTGAAAGATCGCAACCAGCTGCTTTGTAGACAGCTGGCTGGTGAGATTTACGCCGTCTGTAATTATCTCTACGACAGCAGAGTTGCTTGAGGTCATCGCAACTATAA
>JAZHYW010064841.1:0-13764 GCA_037355805.1 Ixodes ricinus | reverse complement strand
TACGTATTGCTCGTCTCATGAAGAGAAAGGAGGCGATGCGGAGGGTTTGATTGTTGTAGGTGTTGTTGGGCGGTTACCCTGACGGCGACGGCGACAGTGACGCCGCTATGCGGGGAAACGGCCCCTAAGAGCCGGGCTCTAAAACCTCTGGGGAACAGGTGCGGCGACTCTGCTCAAGTTCTGGACAGAACCAAAACATGCAGTACCGTCAGGACTTCCCCACAGTGATCACAGTCTGGAGCAGCATCTCCGCAAAAG
This sequence comes from Ixodes ricinus, assembly GCA_037355805.1. NCBI lineage: Eukaryota > Metazoa > Arthropoda > Arachnida > Ixodida > Ixodidae > Ixodes > Ixodes ricinus. The sequence continues at coordinate 13,506 of JAZHYW010064841.1, read as the reverse complement.
AAATGCACGGGGAGTAGTACGCTGTGACTAATTCTAAGGAACACTGGAGAACTTCGTGCAAACAATTTTTATAAGATGAATTTTCCCAAAGCCCCAATACTGGTTTTACCACATGGAGTAAGATCAGGCCGACCCAAGCTGACGAACCAAATGAAATGCCACCTGCTTTATTCAAGATGGTCTCACTTCATGCTCTACCTTGGCTGCCTGTGGTCCTCCAAGGTCTTCTGAATAAAGGCGTCGTGCCAGAGGCATGACGGCGGGCCCTTTTTACCCTTGTCTACAAAGGGCTTGGGAAACCCACCAACGGCCCTCGAAACGACCATCTTGTGTCGTCACATCAACTATGTGTCGGACATTCGAAAGAGTCGTCAACTCAAGCATCCTGGATTTCCTCTAAAGCACCTGAATATATATCGCCATCGCCACATGGGTTTTGTCGTAAAAGAAGTTTCGAAACTGCTCTCGCTACTGTGTCCCACAATATCAGCAACAACATGCGACAACCGGGTGACAACGGATCTTGCGCAATCGAACTTGAGAAACGCTTTCGACACCATGAACCCAACCATCCCGAGGCGAAAATTGCGTGGTGCAAAGATAAGCTGCCCTTTGTTGGTGTGGCTGTGTTGCTTTGTTGCTGACCGCAGTCAGCAAGCAGTATACGGAGGCACGCGCTCTGATGTGTGGAAGGTTGAGTCAGGCGTCCCTCAGGGCTCAGCTCTCGAACTGTCCTTGTTTCTTATATATTGCCATGCGAGTCGGCGAGCGAACGCGCGCGCGGTCCGAGTGGTTACCACGTTTGACTCTCGTGCGGAACCCGAGGGTTCGATTCCTGGGAGTTACGCCTATTTTATTGTTTGAGTTTAATGTTCTGGTAAATTTAAGAACCTTGTTGCTTGTTCGAGGTCCGAATGCTTTACGCACCTGAACTTACTTTTCGTCGATGGAACTTAAGTGTGGGTACTGGCAGATCGAGGCCGAACGAATGGGATTGTGAGAAGACTGCCTTCGTCACGTCGAACGGACGGTGCGAATTTAAAGTGATGCCGTTCGGACTGAGTGCTGCACCGGCGAACTTCCAGCGCGCCAAGCCCACCGCTTTTTCAGGCTTGAAGTGGCAAAGCTGTTCCGTCTACCTTAACGGCGTCGTGGTATTCGCAAGCAGCTTCAACGAGCACCTGAAATGTCTGCGAGCCGTGCTACAGGATATCCAGAATGCTGGACTGGCACTACAGCGGTCAAAATGTCAGTTCGTTTACGGCAAACTCAAATTCCTGGGCCATGTAGTGAATGCTCAGGGTGTAAGTCCTGACCCTGCGAAGACATGCGCTGTCGCCGAATTTGCGAAACTATCAGACAACAAAACCATACGACGATTTCTTGGGTTGTGCGCTTACTACAGACGTTTCGTTCGCGATTTTGCAGAAACTTTCTGCACCGCTCACGCATGTGACGAAGGAAAACGTAAACTTCCAGTGGGGAAAAGAGCAAAACGAGCATTCAACGAACTGAAGGAAAGACTCCAGTTGTCCCCTATCTTCGGGCACTTCGATCCATCAGCGGAAACGGAAGTTTCCGCTGATGGACATCGTTAGGCCACGAGCGCTCTCGTGGCCTAATGGTTATCGCGCTTGCCTTCCACGCAAAAAGCCAGGGTTCGATGCTTGGCCGCGGGGACACATTTTTTTGACACTGTAATGGGATGCTCTACGCGCCGAACCTTCTACGCCGATTGCTCCAGAAGCCCACGCGCGTACAAAAGGGGTTCCGCGTGGCAAGCCGCGGTCAGTCTTATGCTATACTTCGTTTCAGTTTTCGGTCCGAGCGCGGCCGATGTTATGAGCCGAAGGGCCAATCAAACAGCGAAAGAGGCACAACGTCATGACGTTGTGTCTCTTTCGCTGCAGTTGATAGGACTAGTCTAAATCGCCGTCTCTGTGCGTGGTCCTCCGCCGGCTAGTCCTATCAAGCGCAGAGAGCACGCCATGACGTTGCACTTTTTGCGCTGTTTGGTTGGCCCTTCGGCTCATAACATCAGCCGCGCTCGGACGTGAGGTGAAACGTAGGTATAGCGCCGGATTCTGCCTCTTCACCGACATCGTCGCTCGCTTACGACGCCTGTTCTTTTACCCCTCTGTTTTGGAACAAGTTCGCCTTTATTAAACCTTTAGTTTCTTCACCGAACGCCGTCTCGTCACTTCACCCGTTATAATATACGTATGTTTAACTCGAGCAGCGTGGTGTGTTCCTTCAGGGCGGGGACAAGTTACAATGCACAATGGTTTTAGTAGAAAGTGATTTCAGGTCAGGCTGTCGAGGCGTTCCCTACTGAAAAAAAACAACATTGCGCACTGTATGAAAGTAAACGTGTTCATACCGACAGCAATATAGCCATACCGTTCATCAGTTTGTCAAAGAGGTCGCCCGTATGGCTCAAAGGGGTCCCCCATATGAGCCATAACGGTCCCCCATTTTTTTTCTTTATTTGTTTGGCGGGTTTTTTCGCCCAGGGGGCAGAGATAAAGGCGTGAAGCCTGACAGAGTCTCTGCCCCCCAACAGTTCAACAGTAAACAGTGCAATGTGTATAATCAGCAATGAGTATACTCAGTAAACATTTAAAAAAAGGCACAATGAAACAGTTACTTTAACATTCAACATTGTGAATTGTAAAATAAAATAAAACGGCGCAATAAAACAACTAGCGAAATTACAGGTCATTCCTTTGGCAAACAGGTCACTCCTTGGGCAAACGGGTCACTCGTCTGGGCAAATGGGCCACTTGTTTGGGCAAAGTTGTCGTACGTTTGCTCAAACCGGTGACCATGTTTCAGAGACGGGTGACCGGTGACCCGCAAACTGTGCCTGTTTAATCAAACGGCTCTCGGGAGCCCGTTTGATACTGAACAGTACAGATCGGCGGCATGGGCACGCCTGTTTCAGCGGTGGCAGCCAATGTTTCAAGGAAGACTGGGAGCGCCGGTTCATCGATTTCAGATCGTCCGCGTAATGCAAGTAATTATATTTATATTTTGATTGCGCTGATGTTCGCTTATACTGCAACTGCAATGAGCAATTTTTTTTTACTTAAACGTAAACATTGGCGAGCCGATATTTTGAGAGAACTTTAAAACTCTGGCGTTCTTTGTTGCCTCAATTTACTTATCCAGTTCGGAACTCTCGCAGGAGACGCGACCGCGGGAAAGAATATACTTCTAGACTCCGTTTCATCTCAGTTCAAGACGCAGCGAGGGTAGCGCGCGAGCACTTGGCTGCTTGAACATCGAGCATTGCGAGAGCACGCCCGCCGTTGCAGCAGTCAAATTACGAGCTCGCGCTGAGTGCTTTCCTCACTCGGCCGCAAGCCGAGCTTGTGGCCGGCGCCATTTCCAGCGTCCGAGCGTGCTCAAATGCGCGCGATTCGCCTGCTTTCCGAGGCTGCAACGCGTTGTGCTGGAATGCCCGAGCAGAGCGGGGAAGGGGGGGGGGGGGGGGTTCCGGTGTTTTGCACCTTGACCTGCAAGTTATAAATCCTCCAAGTTATCATTCGGCTTTTGAGTTTTGGGACGTCTTAAATAAGTTTAAGATAACCAACCTTCCAGACGATCCCCATTTAGGAATAGCGAATAATTTGCCTATCCAAATGGCGCGTTCAAATGTGTGGTTCCGTGCCCATTCAAACGGGCACCCGTGTGAAACGGGCACCCGTATCAAATGGGTACCCGTATCAAACGGGTACCGTTTGAAACGGGTACTCATATCCCATAATCACGTTTGATTAAAACGTATCGACAAGTTTGGCACCCGTTTGGTTCAAACGGGTCTACCAGCTTTCCACTCGTTTAAATTGCAAATGTTTGTTTTTCAGTATGGTTTAAAATATTGGGGCTGGTAGATACGTATATGTGCATTACATACGATTCTAGTTTGCATTTCCTTCAATAACTTGACGATTTTGGTATTAACATTCAGTATCTTTAGACGAGGGGCGGCGGAGAATAGCTCACCGGAGATAAGCTCACCGGAGAAAAGCTCACCGCAAAACCGGCAGATGCGGAGAAAAGCTCACCGGCCTTTGAGCGGATGCGGAGAAAAGCTCACCGATTTTTTTTTAACTTAGCGGATTCTGCGTCAAACGTGGCAATTTAACACAATTCGCATTCGTCACTTCATTAAAAATATGTCCTCTTTTTTGTAATATTCTTGAAGTTCATTGGGCATATTTACTAATTCCTCAGAAATTAGTAATCACCCATTCTGTATATTAATGAAGCCGCAAGTATAAAATCAGAACATCGTACACCGGTAAAAAAAGACAACAATTTATTGACAGCTGACAGTGCGCCGTCAGTAGCTCTGTCAGATAAAGAGGTTTGTTCTTTGCGAGCTAATATGAATAGCGGTGTGTGAACCGTTTCAGCTCCAAATATTGTGTAGTGCCTAATAGATAAGTAGGTGTTTGTTGATGTAATCAGTGTCGGCTACGCTGTTTTCTTTCTGTTAATTTCACTAACAAAACTTTAGTTGCGAGAACAGCTTCGTCCTGTCGTGTTTGTTGTCTTCACTCCGTCGTCGTCGTTTGAGCGGTTTTCATCATGTATAACGCTTTACCAACTCGCCCTATTCGCTACCTTACAGAAGACTACTTCTTATATAGGTCACGAGTAACAACGGTGCCAGTGTGCAGCTCTGAAGGTCATGGGTGGCTCGCCGTAGAAGGGCACTATCACACAAAGGCAACGTGTGGAAACACCAGCACGAACGGCTAGAAAACGTGCATGTCCGTGGAAGAAAGAAGCCTCGATATCCTACTGACTGTTTTATCCTGTTTTCAAAGGTTAACAAAAGCTTCAAAGAGAATTTCAGGCACCGCGTTGTTGCGCATGCACTTTCGGATTTTCGGCATTTACAGTTTTGATTTTTAGGTTTTAGGCAGACATTATTAAGTTTTCGAACTTTTTCCTGTTCTTCAAGTTCATAAAGTTTTCAGTTAGGCTTTCGTTGCCTAGAGAGTAAGCCACAGAAAACACTCACCCGCAATTATTAATTTGGGAGCAATATACCCAATAAGCTTAACAAATATTACAAAAAAGGACATTTTGTTTTTTACAAAGCTGGCGAATTTTAATGATAATAAATTGATATATGTTACGCATGATCCAACAGCCTCTATATAAAAAGAAGAAAAAAATCGGTGAGCTTTTCTCCGCATACGCTCAATGGCCGGTGAGCTTTTCTCCGCATCCGCCGGTTTTGCGGTGAGCTTTTCTCCGGTGAGCTTATCTCCGGTGAGCTTTTCTCCGGTGAGCTTTTCTCCGGTGAGCTTTTCTCCGGGATCCTGAGACGAGATAGCATAAAACATCATGGTATAAATCATACAGGAAACATTTCGTAACTTGCTAAATATATATGAGATGTATTGGCGGGAAGAAATATATTCAAATGATATTGTGAAGTCATAACACTTGTACTGGGAAGAAATTCTACCGTTTGTCAAATTTGCCGATAATACGGCAATTAAATCTACCACTGGCTTTTCTCCATTTCATTGGCGTATGGACAAAACACGGCGTCGACATTGAGCACCGTCTTTCCCTTCCAAATTGGATATGACTTCAACGCTTACATCGCCCAACTCCGCTCCCGTACCGAAACCGGTAGTCCCCTTGAACACGCCCGAACGCTGGAACACCAACAAGCTGCCGAACTTCGTTACGACGTACATCACAAAAGGTCCACTTCTCCACCAACGACATTGTCCTCTTATCCACCCCATTACGTCAAGTTGGTCTGCGAACATTTTCTCCCGAAATACAAAGGACGTAGCTGAACGTGAGCGCGTTGGTTTTTATAACTTGTTATAGAAAGAACAAACAAAAAGGACGGACAAGAACGGACATCTTTGGACTTTCAACAACATGAAGCGTTTTTATGAGATGGTGTCGTCGAGATTGGTGGACCATGAGGGAAAGGGGGAAGGAAAGGAAAAGTGAAAGAAGAGAGGGAGAGGGGAGGGAAAGGAGGATAGGGGGAAGGAAAGGAAAAGTGAAACAAGGGGGGAGAGGAGGGGAGAAGATCGGGGCTGCAGGAGAGCGAGGATCTGTTAGCCTAGTACAACAAGAAGCGGGGGTCGGCATGGGAAACTCAGGAAGTTGTTAGCCCGGTAAGATTAGGAGGGGGGGAGGTAAATGGTGTAGGGAGAGAGGAGTCAGAGTGGCGCCGCATCGCCGCGGCGCCACTCTGACTTCTTCTTGTCGTACTAGGCTAACAGATCCTCGCTCTCCTGCAGCCCCGCTCTTCTCCCCTCCTCTCCCCCCCTTGTTTCACTTTTCCTTTCCTTCCCCCTATCCTCCTTTCCCTCCCCCTCTCCTCTCTTCTTTCACTTTTCCTTCCTTCCCCCCTTTCCCTCATGGTCCACCGATCTCGACGCCACCATCTAGTAAAAACGCTTCATGTTGTTGAAAGTCGAAAGATGCCCGTCCTTGTCCGTCCTGTTTGTTTAATCTTTCTCTAACAAGTTACAGAGGACGGTATCGCAGTATAAGTAGATTTTGCCGGTCAACTACATGGTTGAGCCGATCATCCCTTCCCCCGATCACCGAACCCAGACCCCATAGATTGAGCATGTCAACCGAATCGAGCCTCCCGCGCACCCCTCTCCAGTGACCACCTTCAGTCTAGATGGCCTTTTGCGACGGAGGGGAATGCGTGGCGATAGAAGCGGCAACGCCGCACGCGGCGTAGCGCAGCCGACGCGGTTGTGAGCTCGATGCTCAAGCCTTGTGCGGGTTTTTTATTTCTCAGGAGAATAGACCATTTTGAGCACGCGGTACCACTTGCCTTTCTGACTCAAACAACCTCTCAATATATAAATAAATTGAAAAATATTAATTGCATTGCCTGTAAAACTATAGACACAGAAATATACTTGCGAGAACCTCTTGGTATGATTTTGGACTTACACTTTGCACTTAATGCAAGTATGAATTAAAAATATTGCAAGATATCCCAATGAGGCAGGCGAGCTAGTTAAAGTTAAACATTTCTAAAACCCAACGCGGAGGCTATAAAGCAGGGGACTCAAACACGCGGCCCGCGGGCCGCATGTGGCCCGCGACTCTCTGGGATGCGGCCCGCAAGCATCCCGCAGATTCGAGCCTCTGTTCCAATGCCTCGAGCGCCATTAATAATAGTTCCATATTGTCGATTAATTTTCACTTGAAAAAGAGCTCTGCTCATATAACCTGCTCACACATTTTGTACTATCCTGTTTTCTTTTGAACGGAGTACTACTTCGCCTAAATATTTGCTTCTCGGCCCTTTCTCATGTAAGTCAACCGAAACGGCACTACCCTTACTAGGCAACAAAAGCGAGCTCTCTGCTCAGGGATGCACCTCGGCTGCACAAGCTTTTGCTCAGCATGAGCAACTGCCGAAGATAAAGCTATGAGCTCGGACTTCTAGCTAACATAAATACATTTACAAATGGAAGTGTTTTCTCTATAATGCTGCTATAATAATCCCGAGGAAAGAAGAAAACTGCCATTTGAAGATATTTTTTTATGCCTGTTTAGCCTATTGATTTGTGTGACGGGTCAAGCACGTTGTGCTTGTCCTCGATCTAGCAAAAACTGCCAGTATGTTCGTATTTTAAATATTCTTATAACATCAGGCGTGGGCCCAATGTAGTCATATAGTGCAGATGAAAGCTAAAGATGGCAAAACGGTGAGCTTACAAAAAGTAGCAAGCACAAGGTTCCCTTCTCTAGAAACTCTATGGGTGTTACTGGCACAATCGACGTTTGCACCGTAAAACAACATTGCGGTTTGTTTATATTTTTGTCCCTAAATAGCAAAACATTGCCCCGAAAGGACGAGCGTTAACGCAGAAAGGGGGGGGGGCTTTCCTTTGGCCCTCGTCTTTTTGGGGGTGAGCAATCTGGCCCCCACACTTGAATGAGTTTGAGACCCCTGCTATAAAGAGTAGGCAAACACAAGACGTCTCGAACACACCTGCTAAATTTTATTCAGGACACTTCTTTTATACCCCTCATCTCCACACGCCTATCCAATCGAACACGGCCCAATGTTCGCCACAGTTTACACACGACTACAACAGATGGTTAAAGGACTATGCCTACAGTATACACTTTTCCGCTAGTTAATAACTACGCAATCGACAAGGTCACTTCCTCTGCCGACAAAACCGTACCAAACGCCTGCAATTGTAAAAAAAAATGTCACTTACAGTTTACAATTGCAAGCGTTTCTTCGTTTCTTGCACACGCCCGAAAGTTCGCTACAGTTTACAGATGACTACAAAAGATATTCAAAAGGTTCACAGGAAACAGAGGACGACGCCCTCAGTATCGCTAGTTTATAACTACACAATGGCCAAGGTCACTTTCCTATACCGACGAAACGTATACCCTATGAATTAAAAGTATAGGTTGCATTGAAATAAAAACATCAATAAAAAAGTTAATGCACTATTTTTAGTTAATTAGCCTTGTCGATCGTTGCAGTCATCAACCATTCTATTTCCCCCTAGCTCGATTGACAGAAACGGAGAGGGGATGTCTCCGTAATATTAAATGTCCATTTGTTTAAATTAGGAATGACCAAAGCGGAACACAGAGTCCATGAATATTATTCATCTGGAGGAGACGGTGATGCCATTTTATCTGCGTGTGTGTGTGGGAAACAATGGCTAAAGAAATAAACTTTAATTTACAGATACACTTATTGAATGACTCAGAGTCAAGTGGGGTCGTAGCAGTGAAGTTCTAGTAAACACCGAATGCAACTTACCCGGTTATAAACAAAAGAACGTCACAGAGGCTGTAATAAGATGGCTTTCGTTCTCTCATTTTAGTCAATTCTTGAATCGTTTTGTCAGATTCAACATATTTCATATCAGACGAACCTCCTTCAATCACAGGTAGTGTCTCATTTCCCTACAACAAGAATGTTGCAAGAATTAATATTAATATTAGATTGTTTTACCGAAGAGCAGTGGTATTGATTTGAATGGGGGACTGCTAAGCTCGGGAACAAATTGTCTTGGCATTTTTGAGCAGAGGAGGAGAGCGCGCGCACAGCTTTGGTCCGCGCTCAGAACGGTAGATAGCGGGCGTGCCCGCACCTTTGACTGCATTGCGTAGAAAAGTTGTCCCCGAGTATAGGGTCGCTTTTTCTTCTACGAATAGTTAGTATTAGGTTTTTCTTGTTTTCCTGTACCTTCGTTTGTTTGTGCTGCTTATGTAAACAATATGAACAGCGAAGCAACAAATATTGGTATTATATAAAACACTGTATATAAAAATTGACAATACTGACGCAAACATTTGATGTTATCAATACTACTACAACGAGTCAAATTATAATATACCTTATTATTCGCCCCCAATAATTTTCCGGAAATATTTAAGAGTGGACAATAACAAAAGGTTGAACAATATCCCTCAATCTTTGTTACTGATATTTTATTCTCTGATTTGGTATATTGTTTTGCATATTTCACATTTAGCTGATCTTTACGAACAAGTACATTACCTTCGACGTGATAAAATGATGTGGTTGTGCCGAGTTCACAAGCCCAGAAGCACGATGTCTATCGACGAAGAAAGACCATTCGCCTTGCTCTGGTTTTTCCAAGGTCTTTGGACAAGTGATTTTTAAGTGCCTTATTTTTTAATTTTAAGCCTGCGATCAAACGGAATAAGCACAGGGTTTGTCGTAAACGACCTGTTGAAAATAATCCTGTAAACTTTTTCGGAGTTCGCGACCTCCTATATTTGGGTCACGTGGCAGTTCGAAGGCGCGTGGACTTGCAGATTACAATCTAGTGATTGATTAAGCTGTTTAATCTGGGTATGCAAGTTTTTGCGATTGAGTACATGAGCTACCTCGGTAATTGCTCAAGTATGATTAAAAACCGGACTGCCTGGATATTCGGGTTTTTGCGATTAGTGTATGAGCTCACCTCAGTAATTGCTGAAGTATGATTAAAGAAAACCGAGACTGCAGGTAACGACACACACCCACAAAAGTCTCAAGCACAGCTGACATTTTATTTTAGCAAACCTAGTTAAATAGGGAAAAAAAGAACAAAAGGGGAAGAGAAATCCCAAGAACACCTCTTTCCAAAAATGTTCATTCCAAACAGTTACGGCCCGTTCCCACTCTTGCGACCTCTTAAACTGGGTTCCTTAAAACCTGTTACAACCAGAGGAGACACTGGCGCCATCTATTGGGTAGCAGTGTAACCCTGGCGGTGCGGCATATTTTCTATTTCTCTCACGCATTGTCCTTTCTTTCTAGGCTCGAAAAGCTTTTGTCAACGTTATAAACGAGCCTTTCTTATAAGGTATTACGCACATTTGACCTCGGAAATCCCGCAAAACCTTCGCTCTTATGAAATGCAGTTCCAGGGTCACCGCATAGATGGCGCCACAATGGCAGTGTGTTCCCTCGTCCTAAGAAAATTAAAAAGAAAAAAAGTTTTAACAGATATCGTCTCTCTCAGTCGTACTCGGTTGCAAGAGTGTGAACGGGCCTTTACTAACAGGACAATGACGGCCTCCACGACATCTTCCGCCTCTCTCTTCTCTTTGAACCCTGTCATCCCGACCCGAAACGAGCAAAAACAACTTTACTTTCCGGAAACTTGGAGACACTTGAAAGACAGCCCTTTTGAAGGCCTAAGAAACCGCCGAAGCTCGCGGTTCAAACGAAACCAAGGCTTATTAAGAGTGTTTCCAAGACTTGGTATTGTGAGTGATTCCTTTATCAAACGTTTGTGGTCATATTTTTCCCTTTCTTCTACTGATGTCAAATACCACAACGGCACAACAATGTCGCGGAGGCCATCATTGTCCTGTTAACTGTTTGAAATGTACATTTGTGAAAAAGGTGTTCTTGGGGTTTTCTCTTCCCTCCTATTCGTTCGTTTTTTTCCTATTTAACCAGGTTCTGGAAAATAACATTTCAGCTGAGTTTGAGACTTTTGAGAGTGTGTGTCGTTACCTGCAGTCTCGTCTTTTTGAATCATGTTTAATGTGCACCAGCTCGTTTGCGCCCTAACGTTTATGTCAATGCTCAAATACTCTATCCTATCTATGATGCTAGTCATGTCCCTATATTTAAATTACTGGGATACCAAAGAAGTCGAATCCCGGACCCTTGCTCATCAATGTTTTCGTAAACGATCTTGAATGAGGATGGTTGAGCGTGTTGGTATCTAAATTACGATAATGACAGAGGGACATGGATGACAAACAGATGACACAGGTTTCAGTTTGCTGATGACGTGAAATTTTATTGTAGTGCCCGTACGTCTGATGATTGTGAATTGTTGCAAAATGACACTAGACGCAATTAATCCTTGATGTCGCACAAACTTGCTGTCCTTAAATCTCGGAAAAGCTTAGGTTTTTCAGGCGTAAGGGCTGAAATCATTGCTCATTCATAGCGATTAGATGGCTCTAACATTACAAGGTCTTCTGTTGTACGTGGCCTAGGTGTTTTGATTTCCCATGTTTCGAACATCGCTAATTATCTTTTTTCGCTTGCTATGCGTTATTTCACGCGTTACTTGTGGCTTTTACAGTTAAACTTGCATTCTGCACCTATTTCGCTCGCTAAGTTCTAACAATGTTGAAATCGTCTTTACTGTATGACATTGCCTAGGTGTTGTAGTTTAGAGCCTGTGCAACGACGCTTCGTAAGTGTTTTGTATGATCGTCACATGAGACGAAGAGTCTTTTCATGACTATCTGCGTCTTTTAGCTTAATCTTGGTTTTGACTTCTGGGTTTAATACAGCGGGAGTCAGGCACACATGCTTCACGCTGCGCGGCTTCTTTCACCTGCTTTCTTTTTAAACCATGAAGTGAATTAGTTGGAACATGGATGACTTCCAATAAATGTAATTTTACGCATAAAAAAGCGAGGTTGCAAGTTTTGCCTCTCGTTAAGTTTTATACACGTATACGAAGATGAATGCTGGGATCTCAGCACAGTTAGGAAAGACAAATTAATTAAATATAAATATATTATTTTAAAAACTAGCTAGCTCAATATTTGTTGATAGTTGTTTTAACACTGACTAGTCGCTCGAAGTTTATTTAGTAACTTTCCGGCTTTCTTGATGATATTAGGAAAAACAAGACCGCTGACTCATTGATGAACAATCTCAGTTGAGGCTTGCGGTAGGCATGCACGGCTTGATCATCCCATATCAGAAGCCTCGCCTCGAGCAATCAATCTTTTTTTTTTGCCATGCTGACGTTTAATTGAAAGGAAATACCATTATGAAGAAACAAAGTTCCGTAAAACTATCATCTGGGTCAAATGGCTTCAGCTAATTTCACATTCTTAAGGACCATTTTCTTAGAAAATACGGGTGCACCCCGGAAGATCTCGGGTGACGACGGCACCCTGTGAGGCATTGACGACGTGTCTGCGCTCGCCAACCCAAAAATTTCACCGAACGTTCGTCAGCTGGTAACAGATTGGCGTTGGCAGGTTCATGAACCTTCTTGAGCTCTACCTAAGGTTAACAGATGTTGACCTTCATGGCCGTGTTTTCGCGCAGCCGCAAAGGGGTCTGTAGAGGGTTTTCTCTAGCGCCGGTACTGTCTGAAATTTACCTGAGCGTGTTGGACGGTGTAGTGCACGCTAAGTTAGAGTTGACGCCGCCAGCTTGTGCAATTGTGAAGTGGTACGTAGACGCCTTTATTTATTTGTGTTTTTGAAGGTTTTGATGTTGCATGAATGATTTGATTTTGTAAAGCAGTAGGCTCCTGAGTTGTCGTTCACAACAAAGAATAGTACACCTGGCGTTCTACCGTTTCTAGAATTGAAGGTATTTTCTGACCAGGGTTTGTGTTGGGGCTACGGTAAAGACGCACCAAAGACCGTGTTGCCCGATCGCAGTTGTCACCCAAAAGGCGGTAAAACGGGGTGTTCGCACACTTCATTTTTAGGAATGCCTTAAACAAATCATGTTGCCACCATTCGCAGAAAGGGGTTCTTTCTCAAATGTCGAGATTAACTCAATCGGCCTACTGTAGAAGATTATAGTGAGTCTTTGCAAAGGCTGTCAAGCTTAGGAAATGTCATAGAGTGCAAGAAGCCTGGAGCCTGGGTCTGTTGGCCGTATTATATTATACGTTTTCACACACTTTGAAGGTTTTGGCGGGAGGGTATGGCGTGAGCATTTTGTTTAAAAATGACTAAACTCGGTACTTAGCCCTTTCTTCAGGCAATCAGCGTGGGTGTCAAAAGAAACAGAAATAAACAGCAACGGATTGTGAAGGAGCAGTGGTCTACGACGTTCTTATGGCATGTGGGTTCACGTATGTCGGCGAAACTGGTCAGTGTGTGAATAATCGTGTACTAGAACATAAAACGGCGGTGGCGTGGAAATCGCCGACATGGCCAGCTTTCCGGGAAACGACGGCCTAGTTCCAGGTTTTCACACCACGTTGCGTATCAACCATC
>JAZHYW010064840.1:0-11455 GCA_037355805.1 Ixodes ricinus | reverse complement strand
TTTGACTCCGTAAGTGTGACGTCATGGGTCCAAACAAACCGTTGCTAGGGTCGTTGTTATGGACGAATACATGTGGCTCGGTTTCGCTACGAAAACCCGACCGTTCAAAAAATCAGGAGTAGGATTTAAACTTCTAAAATCACAGATATAGAAAGCTTGAATGTCATATATGTTTCGACAGAAGTGTGCCGGTAATCGCTCGTTTCTGAAATATTTACGACTGCAACTTCCGGTCCTCAAGATGCCTGCAGCAGACGACGAATGCAAGAAGTATGCCGTCTGCCACACGCCGGCCGGCCAAGCCGCGCCGTCGTTTGCATCGTGTGAATAAAGACGATATTCTGACATCGCATTTGTTTGAAATATAATGAGTTTCAGACACTCTTAAGATTTCATAGTGGGGTGCGATGCAAAATATGGTTTATCGAAAGTCCGGGCGTCGAGCGAGATGATAGTCTGCTAAAAGATCGCATTGCACCCGCGAGAAAAGCACTTCAGGCGAATGGTTGAGATCCCAAATTTTGTTTGCGGGCTCGCACTATGCGAGGGTGCTTCGTATACCTGGTTGTAACCATCGCGTGGAGAGAGATTCTTGCAGTTTCTTCAGATTTCACGCAAGACCCCAAAGCGCGAAAGAACTGGATAAAAAACATAAGGTGAGTCTATTACACACTGTACTCGCATCGCGGGTTCGATGAAGATCTTCACCAAAAGAGCACATCCACGGAATTTGGTGTATACCAAGGGGGAAAAAAAAGCAAAATACTGCGAAATCGCGATAGACATGCAATTCTTTAATAACCTGACAACCACAATAATAAAATAATAATAACAAACGACTTACCTCGACGGCGTACGATTTGTTTCTCATGGTGGCCTGCACTACGCCGGTAATGCACTTCAGGTCGTCGTCGTAACTGATCTGCGTGACGTGGTTTGATTTTACTGCATTTTCACCCCTCGTAACTAAGCTGGGTTGTTCACAGGAAAAAAAAAACGCACATTGCGGAGGCCTCTACGGCCACGGCAATCCACTTGTTTTTGTCGCTTGTTTACCGACGCATTTCAATGAAGACGCCCGCTGCAACAGAGGCCAGCAAATCTATTGTGTCGTCTGCTACCAAAGCAAAGCGGAGTGTAAGACTTCAGAAATGGCTTTCATCGTTGCAATATGACACTGAGACGACAAGAACATCTTCATAATTAGATATCAAGAAGTTAGGTTGCTTACAAAAATTTATTTACTTACTTGTAAGCAAAAATCTAGCCTCATGTGGAGTCTCCATGCATTAGCCCATAGCAACGTCCCTAGCAACGGTTCGTTTGGACCCAAACGCCATGTTGTGACGTCATCACTTACGGGGTCAATATCCCGGCACCATACTCGCGAGGGAAACCCGATTCACGTGGTGCGATTTTACTCGCGAATTCGCGGGTGCGTCTTCGGGCACCAAAACTTCGCTCAGGCTTTCTTTTTTTTTCTTTTTTGCCACACGAGTGACATTGCAACTGTGAAATTGCAAGTAAAATCGCACCAGATGAATCAGGCTTAAAGCGATGAATATTCCTTCAGGGGTGGGGTGCTTTTACGGTGCCCCACGAAGCAACCGAAACGCCCTCTGAGAAATAAAGCGAGCAGCAGTGATACGCTGCCCGGAACGTGTTTCCGATTGATGTGTGTAGCGCCCTATTCCGCCTACGCATCGAAACTGGTCCTGAAGTGCCAACAAGTGACGTCACAATAGCCCGAGTGTCACGCTGTCGGACGTCGCGATCCTGGCGGTTGGTCGCAAATGCTGGCGAAAAGCACGAGCGAACGCGAGTGTCGTCGCTGTCGTCGTGGCGTCCCAACTCCTGGCCGCCGAAGCTTCCGCGGACTGTCAAGCTGGATAAAGACCTGCAGCAGCACAGGCGTCTGCCACATACACCACCGCTGTTGGGACGCCGCCAGGATCGCGGCCGGCGACAGTGTGAGACTTCTATGACTTCATTGGGAGGAAATCGGGCCACTTTTTATTGGACGCGGAATAAGACCAGCCGGAGACGCGTTCCAGGCGTCGCCTCGATATCGAACAGAGTCGCAACCGTGCGGCCGACGTTGGAAACACTACTAGTGTGAATACCGCCGCACGTCGTCTGCTCTCGGCACACGTTGAAGCATGGATCCTCGCGACTATGAAGGCTTGTTTTCTGGATAAGCTGCGCTATTTACGTTGTTTCTTCTTTGTTCGAAAATGTTGTATCGTTCCACGAGCGTGGAAATACGCGAAGGCAAGGAATATTGTTTTTATACAACCATGTCTCATCTGAATTCAAATCTCTAGGATTCGCGAGAATTGGAGGCCGCGAATGGGTTTGTATGCCTAATTTGCGAATAATTGGGATCGAAAAATAAAGGGTTTTACGTTTAAAACAATCGATGAGGACGAATCGTGCGATTTTCTCAAAGACGTTTCCGGCGGTTGGAGTGACAAACAATAGTTACCCGGCAGGGCAAGTGCACAAAAGTTCACCAATCGTGGCACAGTTCGTGAGTTTCAGATCCACAGTATGGGGATCCTTTCTGAGAGCCAACGTTACAACACTCAGGTGGGAAACTCGCCGTTGAAACCCGAGCCGCTGGCGTCCACCAAGACCGAGCTGAATACGATAACAGCGCCACCCTTAATCTTTTTCTTTACTGTGGTCATCTTGAGCTTTCAAAAAGCATGTTTTTGCGTAAAAAAAAAAATATTTTTGAATGCAATTTTATTGGAGATTAGAACAAAATAAAAGGCGGGTGATATTTTCTAAAATCTTTAGTTTACAAGGTTTTGCGGCACAATTAATATTGTTTTATACAAACATGTCTAACCGGTGATATCAGGTAGCCCGTCCAGACCTGGGTGGGTCCTAATTTCGAAATAATTCGCGGCGTGTCCGCTTGGGAGACAGGCGTTGGTATCCCGGAAACCCTTCCATCGTACTTGTTTCGGCGCCAAAATGGCCGATTAAAGTCAAAATAGAACAGTCACAGCGGACGCTATTGAATGCGATACTCCCGAACCAATAATTTATACAAGCAGCCGTGCAGTTCCCTAGTGGCCGCTGTGGGAAAAATGGCGGCGTTGCGATCGCCATTAGCTTGATTCTCGAGTACGGATCGGTGCCACTTTTTCAGAGCAGGCTCTATGGCAGCTTCGCAACTGAATGGTTCTAGTAACATTGCTGGGAGAGCGTTCGTTGAGGTCACAACTCTGCTCCCAGTAATGTGCCCGGCATTCACAACTTGTTCACTTTCGAAAAGGCACTGCTTTTCGTCGGCAATGTACTGCATTATAGTATGCAATGACACTTCAACTGAAACAAAGAGCCGCATCTCAACACCAACCATAGTAGCAACATTATAAAAGTATCCGGCTTAGCAAAGCCGGACACTTACAAGCCACTACCGAGGCGCCGCTGATTGGTTCAGCCGCCCGGCGGCTCGGCGACTGCTCGCAAAAATTCGGTCTAGAGTCGGTCGTCTACTCCAAACCGGTCGGTTTGGCGAGTTGCGAGAGTCGCTTTAGCGGCGAACTTTGTTGCGCGACAGCGGCGACTTGGCCTTGGAATAGGACCTCGTGTTTTGCAGCGGAGCTGCTAAGAGCTAGTTTCCCCAGTATCGTGTCCGCGGGCAAACAAATGTCGACACAAAACTCCGGACAGCTATCGCCATCTATGAGCGACGGCGGCAACCTTTCCACTCTAGCTTGCCGACTTGCGGCCGGCCATTACTTCATTCCCACCATAGTACAGCTTCGCTGGTCTTCCTTCTCCACCAGAGTGGAAAGGTCGAAAATTTTCTTACCGCAGATCGGACGCATATTGGGTACTGGTGTGGGGTCTAGACTGGGGATGGGTGTTTATTCAAATTTGGAAGCCGACAAATCCCCATCGCTTAATCGGTTAATTTGTCGATTTCTACTGACCTCCAGTAATAGTATATAGAAAAGGGGTCAAAACAACCCATTTTTCATTATACTGCTGTTTTATTATGTCAACAAAATATAAAACCTCATTTAAAATGTGCACAACCACCATACTCCCCCCCCAAAAAAAAAAAAAAAGAAAGAAAAGAAAAACACGTGCAAAGAGTTTTAATGATTAAATATTTCATATAATTATATTACCCTCATATCGCTCTGGGTGACATTCACGTGGAATGCTAAAGTGTTCTGCCGCCAATAAAGCTATCAGTATAACGCATTAAGTTAAGAAGAAAACATCCAGGACAAAATCGTACATCATAGTCCTTGGAAACTAGAGAAATCAAAGCGTTTACTCGCATAGAAGACAAAAAAAGTAGATACAGAAATTCACGGATCTTTTTCCGTTATCAATTTCAATCAGAGCGATGCGCCATATCGAGCTCTTCTTCGATGCGACCCCGAGATCCCCTGCCCACTCGAATATGAATACACGATAGGCTCTCAAACGGCGCCAACAGCTGCCGGGAAGTGAGTAAGCTTCGTGAAATGCCGCTGGGGAGCGTCACGGTTTGGAGAGCGTCCCAGGCGCCGTCTGGTGATGGACCTCGGCATCAGATCATATAAACCCCACTCCTAGAAATGCGTGCACTGGATTTTGATATATATATATATCTTTATACACGAACTCAACTCTCCTACGTCACGCCTACACTCTCCTACGGGCGCACTTCCGGTCTGGGGCGGTGGGCAGAAGTCGCCGTGCGAGACATGCATGCCTGTGTTCTTTTGGGAGAAACCAGACAAAAAACCTGCCTTCTCGTCAAAATGCTGCGACGGGGGCTGTACCAAGAGAGTCTGGAAAGATTTGAAGACCAGTTTTCCTGTGTTTCTGCCCCCTCCGTTCGTCCGAGAACGTGGATAGTAGCCGTGAAAAAGGGCGAACCAGACGCTGTCGAACTACGATTGCTTGTGCGAGCAACACTTTGTGGTTGCCAGATGTATTTGTTTTGCTCCAACATGAACGAGAGAAAACCGCCAAGTTGTCCGGTCCACCCACGGGTTCAGTGTGTCTTCAAATTCACATGGCCGCCTGATCGTTCAAACTTTCGTCTGCTCTTTCAAACTTGTCTGCTTTTTTGTCGTCTGCTCATTCAAACCAAAGCGGCCCGTAGACCAAACTTTGACCGGGTGATTGATTAAGAAGTAATTGCAGGCCTCAAAAGACTTAAGTAGGCTCGGTGTAAACAGTAGATACAAGATGTTGATCATTGGTACCAGTGGCCATCACCGACTTATTACGCTTGGTCTGTTCCCGCTTCCGATTTTCAGTATCGACGTCGATCATCGCCGCTACCTTCTGCACTTTTGCAGCACGAGCGACGTCGCGGCCGAAAATAACTCAGAAGAATCTCATCGTGGTTTTTGGCGTCCATTCTGCGGCGTTCATGCGAATGAATCGCCGCATGTCAAATTATTTACGCAAAGTTTAGCGGCGTAACGAGCCTTGATAGTTTCGCTCCAGGCGAGTAAAGTGGTAAGATATTGCTATGAGGACGTAGAATCGACAATTCCAACGCGAAAAGAGTATGGAGACTCACACAGACGCCGACAACGTGACATTCCAATGATTTGTTGACGCGGGACGCGGTGCTTCTTGCCCGTACTCCATTGCGCATGCGTTCGAACTGTCGTATGCTCTTTCAAACTTGTCTGCTTTTTGTCGTCAGCTCATTCAAACGACAGCGGCCCGTAAACCGAACGTTGACCCGGTAATTGCGATAAGAACTAAGTGCAGGCCTCAAAACACTTTTGATGGTTGGTTAGGGTAAGTAGGCTAATGGCGAATTCGGGTGGTCATTTCCCGGCAAAATATTTTGCCATATCTCCGGCAAGGGCGTTCGCGTGGTCAAAGGCTGGCGAGTGCGCGCCGTTCGGGTGGCGCTTCTCAGGCGTGTGCCGGCAATTTACCGGCACAATTTTTGCCCGAGCTTCAAGAGGTCGGGCAGCTTGTCTGCCAGACTGTATCCGGTATCGTCATATCCGAATCGGGAAAGGGAACCAAACGAAACAATGCTCGCCGATAGCGGGTTCGAGTAGAAAACGAAGCCACTGAGACAGACACCCCTCTGTGGTCCGAGAAAAGACAGCAAAAACAACGGAGATAAAGATACAATATTTTAAAGGAAGCTTGCGCAAGATCAATTTGCATATGGGACACAGCGTGTTATTACACCGCTGTAAAAAAATGTATTGATAGTGCTGCAGCTCGACACTTGAACGCGCATTACTATTTCAAAGGGCTGGGCCAAATGAAAATGCTGAGGATTCCGGAAAAAAAGTAATAACAAGAAAATGGAATATAAACAGTGACGCTGGTGAGCCTTCTGGGATTTTTGTAAGATGGCAACATTTCTTCGGGAATCCAAACAAAATATATTAAAATTTGTTTACCCACATCTCAGAGTCCGAATATATGTTGCTGATGCCTACAGCGTGCCTATTGTATCATAAAATAATCGAGGAAGAAGTTAACAAAGCTCACGCGCGACCCAGGCAAACGAAAACGCCAGTTGCAGGCGCTTTGTGTTCGGGTGGAGAGGGTCACGTGATGCGCCGCTGGCGCGGTTTTGGTTGCCTGTGCCGCCGGCGTTGGCTCGCCGGCGATTGACCACCCGAATTCGCCATAAGTGTAAACAGTAGAGGCAAGAAGATGTTGATCATTGTTACCAGTGGCCATCACCGCCTTGTAATGCCCGATTCTAGTTGCGGTTTTCAGTATTGACGTCCACCATCTCAGCTACGGTCCACGCTCTGGAAGCCCGAGCGACGTCGCGACTGAAAATAGCGAGCAGAATCTCATCGTGGAAGTCAGGCTTTAGCGCCCATTCTGCGGCGTCCCCGTGAAATGAATCGCAGCACGTCACATTATTCACGCAAAGTTTTGCCTCGTTAATTTTGCTGAAGCCGCTCAAGTAGTCAGACATTTTTAGGAGGAAGTAGAATCAACAATTCAACCGCAGAAAAATGGCAGAGGGACTCACACCGACGCCGACAACAACGCAATTCAATGGTTTGTTTATGGGCGACGGCGGGGCTCTGCCCACCGTCCAGCGCGCATGCGCGGCCCGGTGGCGTCCGCTAGGGGCGCTCCGGTTTGTTGGGTAAACATGAGTTGGTGTATATATTTTAATAATTTATTTTTGGGGGTTTCAGTTCGCCTTTATTGCACACATTACACAGCCGGATGATGCGATAGATTGTGGGCAACAGACAAGTTCAATTATGGAAGCTTTATACACGCGTAAGAGTACTGACAGCGATAGATATGTGCCTCGAGGTTCTCCCAGTTAGTCCATTATTTGTATACCTATCACACTCGCAATGGAGAGCGACGACTCCAATGTAGTTTGACGTTGAGAGTTTTCGCTCCACGTGCTCCGAGCTAATGTGCTCTTTCCCACTCGGTCACCGATCCTATTTTTTTTTCTTTATTGCACTTGGCCAGCGATCTTTCTTTATCTGTCTGGTAAAAAAATGGGGTTGTGTGGATGTTTATACAGCCTACAACTTGGTCTGCCTCAACGGGCGACGCCGAGTCTCCCAGCTCTAGAGGAGCAACTTAGCCAGTGCAGTACAACCGCTAGCCCGGGGTCTTTAATGTGCACCACGCAGTAGTGATACACGACCGCACGCCGGTACGATGCTCACCCAGATTGAAACAGGCAGGGTTGGGGAATTGAGCCCAGGGTCCCTGGGTTCTGCAGCGCGAGCTTTCGCTCCACGTGCTCCGAGCTAATGTGCTCTTTCCCACTCGGTCACCGATCCTATTTTTTTTCTTTATTGCACTTGGCCAGCGATCTCCATGAATAGCATTAATGCTATTCATGGATGAAGGGTCAATAAAACAAGAAGTGTCTAAAACAAAGTGTCTAAAAACGATTCATGCCGTTCTCAGGCATGAATCGTTCCGCGCTAAGGCCAATGAAGCTGTGCTAGCAGTCTTCAAGTCCGACCGAAAGGTGTCATTGAAAAAGGTCAAGTGTCGCGCTAAGCAGTTGTGCGAGCAGCTCAACCTTATGAGAACTGTCAGGCAAATAGAGAGCAGCGACAATGTCTCTCTCGAAATGTTTTTTTCCGCAAAGACTCATAAGATGGGATGCCCGTTTCGCGTGATTGTTTCTGAGGCAGGGACGTGGCAAAGGTGTGTCGCTGACTTCTTGCAGGACAAGCTGAAATTGCTGGACGTTGCCGACCCATTTCTTACAAAAGATTCCGCCGCCGTAATTGATTTTTTCAAGACAAATGACCATGCAAG
Source organism: Ixodes ricinus (assembly GCA_037355805.1). Taxonomy (NCBI): domain Eukaryota; kingdom Metazoa; phylum Arthropoda; class Arachnida; order Ixodida; family Ixodidae; genus Ixodes; species Ixodes ricinus. The sequence goes on along the minus strand of JAZHYW010064840.1, from coordinate 3,190 downwards.
TTTAACTGCCTTTTCTGTCGACATAAAAGATTTGTTTTATTCCTTGCCTCATGAAGGTTTGCTGTCCAGTGTCGAGGCAGCCATTGATGACTTCGGGGCGGTCGGTTTTCAGAACGCGTGTGGTGTGAGCACGAGTGGATTCTTGGAACTTTTATCTTTTTATCTTACTTCAACCTATGTTTCATTTGACAATAGCATTTACCTGCAAAAACAGGGTGTCTGTATTGGATCGTGCATTGCACCAGTTTTAAGTGATTTGTTTTTAGCCCGTTGTGACAATGCCCTCTTTCAGCGGCTAGGTGAGCTTAAAGTGTTGAAAATTTTCAGATACGTCGATGACTTTTTAATTGTTTTAGACACTTCTTGTTTTATTGACCCTTCATCCATGAATAGCATTAATGCCGCTTTATCGTTATCGTTGTCTCACCCTGTTGTGTCGCGTATCTTGACCGCTTTTAATGCCTGTTTTGCGCCGCTCAATTTTACGTTTGAATTGCCCGAGCATGATAGCATCAGGTTTTTAGATTTGCGGCTTCGTTTTGTAGACGATCACGTGTGTTGGGTGTACGAGCCTAGAGCCAACAAGCCTCCCTTGCCGTACAGCTCGGCACACTCTAAACTGGTCAAGAGGAATATTGTGCTGTCTTTCTTGTCTAACGCTCTCAGGAAGTCATGCTGGCACGCGCTGGATGAAAGCCTTGGCAAGCAGGTCGGCCGTTTGGAAGCCGCGGGTTATCCCAGGCAGGTTATTGTTTCCGTAGCAGAAGGGTTGCATCGAAAAAGAAAAATTGAGTCTAGTTTGAGCGATGAGCAGAAGGCAGATAACCAAGGAAAGGACAAAGAAAGAAGAGCTAAAGAAAAGATAGCTGTCATTCCTTACGTACATAAAATCTCGCATAATCTCAAGAAAGTTGGGCAACGCTCAGGGGTCAAGGTCTTGTTCACGGCGCCTAACAAGCTTTTGGCTTTATGTAGGTTGAGCTGTCCCACGCGGGCGCGGAAACCGATCTGCGCTATCAAGCACAGAGATGCGTTTGTGAAATGCCGACGTAGCGTTGTGTACAAAATTCCTCTGTCGTGTGGCAAACACTACATTGGCCAAACCGGCCGATGTTTGAACGTTCGCCTACTAGAACACAAGAATAAGGTCGGGAGCGTTGCAACCGACGGCCACCTGGCTGCCCACTGTAAAAGATGTGTCTCGGGAAACCAGTGTCACCCCCTGTACAAACAAACGACCATCTTGTATTTTCATCGCTCGGGCCTCACAAGGAGATAGTGGAAGCGGCCGAGATTGCAAGGTCGGGGGATCAATGCGTCAGCAGGCCGTCTGTAGCTTTATCAAAAATTGAATTAGAATTCTTATCGTAGGCGGCACGTCACTTTTCTTCTTTGGCTCTCTTTTGATGTTTATCTTTCCTTCTCCACTCTTTTCATGCGCCCAGTCTTATATAAGTGCTGGTTCGACAATAAACTTTTAGGTTGAAAGTTAGCGCTTGTCCCGTCCTCTCCTCGTCCCGTGTTTTTTATTGTGCGCTTGTTGTCGGAAAGCGTAAACGTCTTTCAGTTTTTTCATCCTGACTCAACCAATGACGTTTGCGCACGCTTGGCTGCCTCGTCATCGCTCGCCCTTCTGCGTTCTCTATGCTGCCCATTGATTAGCGTTCCGATGTGCCGAAAATTCATTTTGAACACTTGCCGCCGTATACACTCTACCGCCGCATCCACACTAGCCGCTGGATCGCATTCGCAAAGCGGTTGCAGAACGCGGTTGCTTAAAGAAGCAGAACAAATTCACGCGCATTTGATGATGAAATGAGCGGATCCGCATCGCGGTGCGATTCGAACAACAGTGTGACAGCAGCATTAATCTGGTTCCACATAGGCTCTAGTTAAATTATCGTTGCACATATTCTTTCTGGGACAGGTCACATTTTTATGTGGATCAGGGTTTATATGTAGAACGGCAGTTCTCATCGCTTCGTTTTTTGTATTTTTATCGTATGAACACGTAGGTGCCAAGTGGACCGTAGTTTCACTTATTTGTTCTGCCAATCTACTAAAAAACAACAAAAAAAAACCTTCTAAAAGTGTTGTTTTTTTTTTACATATTTTTTTTATAATTATAAGTTATCTGAAACACTGCGCGGTACAAACTACAAAGGATTTACAAATATCTAAAATACTGTTCGGTATAACCAACGAAGCATGTGGGACGCCGTTCCTCCTGGTTAAGCGGAACGTTTCCGAGAAAAAAAATTTCTAGGTATAAACGGAACCGTAGCGGTTTCGCGAACCCCAAAAGTTCAGTGGATTTTTTTTTCGGTTTCTTTAACGCAAAGTCGCAAAGTTCGACAAAGGTGGACTATTACGCGAATGCGCGGAAGTCGAAAACCAGCTGACTTATCCTTGGCGGACGAACGCGATGCACTGTTTATCGAGTGTACCGTTTAACATAAACGATCTAATCATTGGTCACGAATATGTGCCTCGCCTTTTTCATCGCGTAAAGCATAAGTGCACGCAACTGTATAAATTGTCATTTTTTTCCCCAATAAGTTCCGGATATTTGTAACAGGAAGTCGGACAATTGTTCAAAACCTAGGTAGCGCAAGCTACCGCCCCTAATAAAGGGTACAGCCATTAGTATCCATCCATTCATCCATCTTCGGATTTCGTCCAAAATTCGAAGGTTCGCCAAATCAGTCCGACCCTCGAGGTTCAACTAGCATTCGCAGCATCCCGTGGATACCAATTGTCACTGACCAGGGGCGGATGCAGGTATTGGCAAGGTGGGGGAGGGGGGGGGGGGGTTTCAGCGTAGCAGAAGTTAGATTCACGAAACGATCTTACGCCAAAAATGTGCGTACGACAAAACGCAAGAACAAATTCGTATTCACGAAACAAAATTATCGTGCCGCGCGCAGGTTACACGGAATCCCACGACAGCACTGGAGCGCACTTTTTCACGATCAAATCAACATGGCCGACAGCGTCGCTCAGTTACTTAGTCGCGACGACCAACGGACATTTATTTTTGCTACGTGCTCCTTCTCGCCCGTCCCGACTTCAAGCAGCAAAAACAAAAAGAAGAACCAAGTACTTGAAATCGACCACGACGGACATGAACGCTGAACTCGCAAACATTCCGGGGGAAAGCTACAAAACCCGGCGAGCTCGGCAGAATATA
>JAZHYW010064839.1:0-19500 GCA_037355805.1 Ixodes ricinus | reverse complement strand
CTTCCACGTTCCAGTTACGTATTACTGGAGGGCCTTAGATAGCCAGGAGGTGTTCTACAAGACATTATTTCGTCTGATGAGAGTTATATCAACTAAAGTTATACTGAAATGCGCTGATTGAATTGTAACTTTAAGACATTAAACTTGCAAACAACTGAAGTGGCCCCCGAACATTGAATGAGATTTCGCGTCAGTATATATAGATAGAGGGACTAGAGGGCTTGTGATTTTCTTCCCAAACAAATGAAACTTTCACTAAGGACGACCATGACAAAAATACGTTATTCGTCGCAATGACAGGGCGATGCCTACATCGAAGCGACGGTAGAATACCAATCACAGTCTAAATCATCTTGACAAATTGAAAAATGAGAAGTTTTAGAAGATTGTGTTTTCATAGAACGTTTTTGGTTTCGAGAGCTGCCGTGACATCTTTATCGTGCTTCGAAAACTTCGCCCACAACGGGATCAAGCCCGTACGAAAAACGATTTATTGAGCTTAGAGCAGGCTTTGAAGGGCGCAGTTCAAAGCCTTCTCTGCAGATGCAGATGGTGTTTTCAAAACTTCAATCTAAATTAATCTTTACTCTAGTACACATACAGGACTACGGATGGTTTAACAAGTCGCATTGTCTTCTTTTAGCCCTTCCGCATGTGCTCGTGAGAGTTTTTTTCGGTTTTTGTTAAACCAATGTTACAGATTCGTGTGTTTTCTTGTTTTTTGTTTAAACATTTTAGCGGGAGCTTATAAAGTTCTTGCATGCGGTGATTCAGGCGATGAACAAATCGACCGACTCTCACAAGCTTCTGGATCCCCATATTTCCATGAACTGCTGATGTGCTTTACACTTTGAACTGCCAGATGGACCTGAAGTTATTTACTACAGGTGTAAACACCATCTAATAGTGTCGATTCGAAGTAATGTACACTATTCCGAATGACTGTTTAATACTAGGCGGAGATTTTATTTGCCTGGTCTTTCAATGCTAGATTATGATGTTGTAGTTCCGACGGCAATCGAGTACCGAACGTTTCTAGAATTTGTTACTACCAGTATTTTTCAGCAACGTGTAATATCTCCTACACGGGGACAAATATTCTTGATTTGCCGTTATGCAATATGACAGGCCTGCTCAGAAAAGCAGTAATCGCGCCTGGTATTAGTGACCATGGCTGTGTTACAGCACATCTCTCCAATCTTAAGCCTACAATACAAAAAAAATTAGGAACATATATTCGCATAGTCATGGCTACTACAATGCTATATCAGCTGACCTCGAACGTTACCTTCCAATCTTTAACCCCAAATCAAGCTTAGATGATATTCACTCCCTTTGGGACACCTTCAAAGAAAACATGAAGCAATTAGTTGAAAAGTATGTACCAGGCAATATCATATATATCATATAAGATGGGAGGAGCAAAATAAAGACTGGATTAATCGCAGTGTCATAAAAGTAATAGCTGCTCGGAGAAGAGGCGATGAACGCTACTGCAACAGTAGATGCACCTCCAACAACGTAAAACTTGCAACAATAACAGCACGCTTAAAAAAAACAATGAAAAAGTGAAAGGTGTTATATTTCAAAAGACTGAACAACAGCCTGCCAGAAAATCAAAAGGAGTTAATTCGTTAAGAGCAACGAGAAAACTGACACCTCTAGGCCGACACTGCTTCATGGTGATCTTTTGGTTGGTGAGGACTTAAACACCGGCTAATATTTTAACAACCACTTCAAATCAGTTTTTATTGACTCAAGAACTCCTGTGAATGCCCTTTTTTAACAAATCTAATTTGTGACAAGATGACTCGAATTGATTTACAAGTGGACGGAATTCGGAAATTTCTTCAAGAAATAAAGATCTCATAAGCAACCGGCCCTGATAACCTTTCGGCAGATGTGCTGAAAAAGTAATGGCTTAATTCTTATACATCATATTTGTGAAGAGTTCATCCGATCACATGCTTCCCTTGGACTGGAAAACTGCTCATGTTGGGCCCATTCAAAAAGATGGAACTAAAACTAATGTTTCAAACTACAGACAAACACAAAACATGAGTAAACATTAACATAAATTTAGAGCTAAGATGTCATGTTAGACGCTGCTAACATAATTTTATCATAACCTGGGTGTAAGTGTTGAGTCTGGTAATGTGGCTGATAGCATTTTATTGGACTTAAGCACATTTTTTTTAAGGTAAGCCATCAGCTTTTGATGAATCAACTATGGGATTTAAAACTTGATTTCGATCTTGGTCAGTGGCTGGAAGCATTTCTAATTGATCGAAGACTATTTGTAGTTTTAAATGGTTGCAAATCAAACTCTGTATCATTTACATCAGGTGTACCACAAGGGTCAGTCTTGGGACCGTTGCTTTTTCAAATTTATGTCAACAGTGTAGTTCAAAATATATCCTTTTATGTTAGACTGTTTGCCGATGAGCGTATAGTTTATAGAACAATATGCGATGGTAATGACCAACATACATTGCAGCATAACGTGTTAAAGATTTACAAAAAAGGTGTACAGAGTTGAAAATTGAACTGAACATAAACGAATGCAAAAATATGCGTTTCTCTAGAAAACCTGCAAAGCCAACACCTGGGCATCTGTGGATCCGTCGGCGTGCGTCGAGAATATAGTTAGACCGACTCTGTCGACTCCACGAACAGAACTGGGAAGGGTTTATTTCCATCGCAATATAAAGCCAAGCATAGCAGCCACACAGGCCACGTCACGCAGGAAGAAGCATGTATAGATAACAACACGGCAGCTATCGCCATCGCGATTTAGCACGATACATCCCCCTTTTTTAGGCCACAAGTCACATTATTAACATACAGCTCAAAGGCGATGCTGGAACACATTGCTAAATACTTTGTTCAAAGTTAGCTTCGTAGTCCAGACGCCGTGGGACAGCCGTTGCTCGTGTGGATCTTCTTGACGCCTGAGGTGTTAGGCTGGCGATGCCTGGAGACGTTTCGGCATTCCTGTCGTCACTGATGTCACTTCTTTCCACATTCCCGTAGTCATCGACGTCGCTTCTGAGGTTACCAAAGTTGCTGGCGATTCCGCCGTTGTATTCTTCCGTTCTTTGTTGTCACTTTGTAAGATTTGGGAGCGGCAGTCCAGTCACCGTAACCTTTTGAGCCTAGGCCTGACTCCTCACTCGGACAGCCTGCCTAGGTCAGAACGGGTGTTGTGACCGCCCTGCAGTCTTCATCTTGCGATGCTTCTTTACAGAGCACGGCGTCTGGTTGCTGAAGTCTGGCAGTCGCGAGCGCAGACGTGTGCCCTGCAGGAGTTCTCCCGGCGCTCGACCATCTTCTAAGGGAGAGGAGCGATTACACAATAAACCTAACCAGAAGTCCTTATGAGCGTCATTCGTGTTTTAGATGCGGAGCATCTCTTGCTCGGGTCTATGTCCCGCGGCGTCGTAGTCCGCACTCACACTACGCATGCGCAACTTTTCTCCTTCCCTCTCTCCAACAGCTGCGCGTTACTCTCTCCGCTCTCTCTCTCTACCAGCTGCGTGCACTTCGCGTGCGTTCGCTTCTACTCACACCGCGCGCGCATGCGCAACTCTCCTCCTCTAGTCTCCTCTCCTTCAAGTGTGAATATAAGCAGCGGTAGCGCGCTGCGCGCGTTCCCCCGGAGGAGTGAAAGGAGGATAGCTTTGGGCGCGCGGGTCGCAGCGCCACGCCAGGGCTTTCCAGTGGGGTGGGCTTTCCCCGCAACTCTGCGGCTGTCGTATGCTAGCGTTTCTCGGCCGGTCGCGTCCGCCGCAGCCCAAATCCGGCCGGCCAAAAGAAATCAGTCAAGAAGGGAATAAATTAATTAAGCAAAGAGAAGCTATGCTTGGCAATTCTAAGGAGGATAGTTTGGAAATGATGTAAATATAAGCAGAAGAAAAGTTATGCTAAATCTAAAAGAAGAGATCTATCGGGGGCTGGTGCGGGGAGAACCGACGCGACGGAAGAAGGAGAACCGAAAAATGAAATGCAAAAGGAAGGAAAAGATTAGCAATTAAAAATAAAGGCAAGCGAGAAGCTGTACCACGAGTTCAGCGCTGTTGACTCCACTTCACTCCGTTCTTCCGATGAAGTGTGATGGAAGCCACAGTCCCGTCAGTTAGTCGGTTGGCGCAAGCAAGCGTCAGCACCACCCCACAAACTAACAGCAACGCTACGTCCAGTGAAGACAAAGCTGCGCAGCGAAGGGCACGCGACGCTGAGCGCAAACGCTTGAAGCGAGCGGCAGACCCTGAACTACGGCAACGAGAAGCGGCGTCCATTCACAAGTTAACAACGTAATAACACGCAAGTTAACAACGTTACTAACAACGTTACTAACACCGTTAATAACACCGTTAATAACGATCCGCGATGCTCCGCATCACCCCATGGTTCCCCTCGGGAAGATGGTGTAATTTTTTTAAATAGCCTCTTCATTATTTGAATTCCTTTTTCTGCGAGGCGGGGGTTACGGGGAAACGGGGGGATAGACGTAATGTGTTTAAAATCGTATCTGCTCGCGAAGGCGGCGAATTCGAAACATAAAAACTGAGGGCGTCGTCCCTGCAGACTTCTACAGGAATCCCGTATCTTGCAAAGATGGCGCTAAGTCTGTCTATGATGTGCATGCAGCAGAATTGACATTCTTTTCCAACTCCGGGAAGTTGTAGTACACGTAGAACATAAGAAGATACGTACATCCCGCGTAATAAAAAAACATCTGCGCCCGCCCGGTACCATGGATGTTCTGGAGTTTGACGCGGCATGCAGAGGATCGCTCGTCTGCCTGTACGCATAAGTTCTACAAACGGCGCACTTCTTTACGGCAGCTTCAATGTCCGCATTGAGACCGGGCCAAAAAACAAAACGTCGTGCCCTAGTCTTACATTTTAATAAACCCAGATGGCCCTTGTGAATGCGCCGAAGCGTTTCGTGTCGTAGCTTCTTCGGAGCAGCCACTTTAAATCCTTTCAGAAGAATTTCCTCTACAACAGAGAGATCGAAAGCGACCGGTTTTAGATCCCCTTCGATGTTCGTGGGGCAGGACTTCTTTTTATTTTTTTTTACGGCCGCCTGGAACCCCTACTTATTGCTTGTTTCCCACGCAAATATCACTTGTGTTCCTTCACTTACTAAGGAGGAGAGAATATCGACCGCGTGGACTTGCACATCCGTAAAACCGGCAATGTCCCCTGATTCCGCAGGTCTCCCTCTCGACAATATGTCAGCAAGGATCAGTTCTTTGCCTGGAATAAACTGTAACACATAATCGTAGATCAGCCAGCAGGCGCAGAAAAAACCGCTGCAATCTTGGTGGAATCTCCACAATGTCTTTTGAGACAATAGCGATCAATGATACGGTGCGTTTCTAAAACCAGCCGGCAACAGTCAGGCGGCACCAGCAGGGTGAGAGCCCACGGTTGTACCTTGTCTTGGTGTAACTTGGCAAAGGGTGAACGATAAGCCCCACATTATGTGCCGACGGCTTCGATATACGCTACGTATACGAGCGCGAGCGCAACGCACACATATTGGAGCTTGACGCCGCGAAGAGCCTGATACTTCTCCGCAGCAAAAACGCATTCCAGTGTCACGTTCCAATTGGCCTGCCAGGGGCGTAGCTTCCACCGTACTTGCCTGTTATGCGATCACGGCTTCCTTGCCTACCCAGTATGTCTTGCTTCGGACACTAGGGTAAGCGACGCCACCAGAGTAATAGCTCACGTTTGAACAATGCAGCCGCCACCCCCCGGCATACCCAATGTTTCTTGCTTCAGCCGCTAGGTAGCGCCAAACAAGCAGCATTGCAGGTCGCCTATTAGAATACGTCGTCCATAAGCAAAGTAATGGAACTTTTCGCATCCAAACGCGATTCACATTGTTTTTCAACCTGCGAATACCTTTTTTCCGCATCCGACATCACCCGAGACGCGTAATCAACGGGACGCCAGTCACCATCATGACATTGCAGCAACGCAGATCCAAGGCCACCTTTTCATGCATCGGATGTTATTTTTGTTTCCTCCGCTGGATCAAAAATTGCGATTTGCGAGTAATGGGGCCTTGCCAAGTGACTCGCAGATTGGAGTAAATTTTTTTGCATGATCGTCGGTCCAGTCGAACACCGTGTCCTTCCCTATTAGTTGACGAAGAAGCTTCGTTTTTTCCGCGAGCGGGAACAAATATATCTCGAAATATTTGACCACCCCGAGTACGCGTTGCACAGCAAGCTTATCGGTGGGTGCGGTCACCTAGTGTAGGCAGCTCACTGATGTAAGGCTCGGACAACCACCGTTCTTTCTAATTATATTGCCCAGGAGTGTGATTTCCCGCACACAATACTTGTATTTGGTCACGTTGAACAATAAGCTCGCTCGTTTTGATCCGTAAAGAGTGGCCTTTTTTCGTGCATCGTGCTCACATTTAAAAGACCCCCACACCAAAATCTCGTCTATATAGACCCTCATTCCGAGCAACGGGTCGAAAATTTTGCTCAGAGTTTTTTTAACGACTTCGGGCGCCAACGGGCGTTAGTTTGGTGAAATCCAGAGTTATCATTAAGTTGGATAACAAACTTTGTTCTCAATAGCTCAGCCTGGATATCTTCGCGTCAAGGCATTTGGTAGTGCTCGCGCTTCAGGCTCGCGTTGGCGTTTCTCGGGTCCATGCCACTGATCTCTACTATAGGGGGTTGGATGGCGCTTAGCTGCTGTCCGAGCCTGGCGCAAGTGAAGCCACCGGAAGTTCGATGCTTGTCCTGGAAGTCGGGCATGCGCGGGGCTTCCTAGTGCATTCAGTCGATATTTTGGACCATGTTTTTGTGTCTTTGATCTGGTTTTAATACTCCCGTTCTGGATTAAATCCCAAGAATGAGGCATTTGAACTTGGGACATATTCACACTTGATCAACTACAATCTCCAAATATTTACATTGAATGGCTTCCCATGATACTTCTCGGGTCTGGATGCGCTCTTACTACGCAACAAGCAGGCTCTCTTGAGGGAACAAGCGAAAATCCATTGCCCTCGACGCTTTTCGAACCAGCACTCGGAAGGGTTACAAAGCTTGCCAAGCGCTCACTTCCGGGACAAGCCGCTTACTTCCGGTGGCTTCATACCTGTTTGCTCAATGCGCCATCCAGCCCCCTCTTGTGGAGATCAGTGGTCCATGCATGTAGACGCTTTGCAGCAGCTGTGCATGGGCGCCGCCATAACTGACCTTCAGCTTTTGTTTCCCATTATTCTGTTTACTTCACTTCATTATTATTATAGCAGGCCAGGTTATTGCCATCTTAGATTTTATTCTGTATTTCTCCCCAGCATTGGCCTTTGTGGAGGCTCGTCCACACCAATTTCAGTGCGTCGGTATCTCGGTAAAACAAGAGAAGGTCAGCCATGGCGGCTGTATTCTGGCGCGTGTGTAAAGCGGTTATAAAGCCCCTCTGTCCTGGGAAAAGTGGCGCCATTCATTGTTGTGGAAGTGCTCGAGACACGTGTCGCGCGCCACTTCTGGGAAGAACATGGCGTCTGAAATCTAGCTCAGTGCTGCGCTGGGCCGCCATGATCTTCCCAAGGGCTGCACGTTGCGCGTGCCTCGTGCATCGACGCACCTTGCGCTACTTTTGAAACATGAAGTGGCTTTCCATGCATAGCCTGAGGCTGCCGTCCTTTTTTTTTTTTTTAGAGTAGCGAGAAGGCTTATTTAGTCAGTGGGCTCAACCACTTTCAGGATGATTCTGGCCTTTTCCATGCGTCGCAGTTCCTACCGGAGAAGCTCCCACAGCGTCGAAGAAAACCGTCGTGCTGGCTGGACCACTGGAACCGCGTCGTCACGTAGAACCATACGGTACTCTCACTTGACACAACCCGCGCCTTAAAACAGGTGACAGTATTCCTCTAACACTGGAGCAGTGCAGCCTGCGGACACACCGTTCACCGTTCGTTACACCAGTCCCAGGACCTCACTTGCTTGTAGTCCAAGAAGAGCCTGGCTTCGTTTGACGAGGAAGAATTTGTTGCGGCATCGGTGATTGTTAGTCGTCACATCCTCTGTGATGACGCCGATATGTTTGATGACGTTTCCGCTGTACCAACGAAAAAGGAGTTGCTTGGTTTTACATTCGGTTTGCTCCGGAATCTGTTATAGACAGATAGAGGCAGCAAATTGGCCTGGGAACCTGTGTCCACCTTCAGCAAAACTTCGTGCTCCTCCAGGTGGGCCTTTTTCATCCAACCTATTTTTTTCTCAACGTTGAAAATGCTCATATCCTGGATGTCAAAACCTTCGTCGACCCGATTCTCTACTTCACCGACATCCTGTTTTTTGCAGCAGACCGTGAAGTGATCCGTTCCTCGCAGGGGCTGCAGGTTCTCCCAAAAGTGGGGCATTTCTTCTGGCGCACCGGTATCCCATGGAGACAAAATCCATCGCAAGCGACTGACTTCATGTGCTCCCACGCCTCTGCGAACTTCGTCCTGCCGGACTGCGCCAAATTGCGGTATCGTTCCTATTTCTCTTGTTATGTATCCTCTGCATTGCCCAAACTACTAAGTTTATCTTGTATGCATCCTCCACCTGACTTGAGACTGTGTCTGCATTCTGCTTTTACTGTTGTCACAATCTCATTAGCCTTTTATTAAATGTTTCTGGTTCTCTGTTTATCACCTACCTTATCTTTATCCTCCCGTCCCTTGAGCCCAACTACTGTGGGGCGTCCGAACCCCCGTTGCGGTCCGCGGCGAGTGCGCTTCCTTCTCCCTGCTGCCCACGTGGCGAGTGGCCACGTAGGCTGCGTCACACAAGGAGAGGCATGTATAGATAGTAACACGGCATCTATCATCGTCGTGATTCAGCACAATACAATTTGTACAGAATAAACAACTGTGTATTACAAAGCCTGCCAAGCATTCGCTACTTGGGTGCCATTTTGTTTCTTAAACTTAACGTGGAACTTACATGTTGATTATCTAACTAAAAAGGCTAACAGAATGGGGGTTTTCCGGAAAGAAACTTCATGTATTGTAACAATTTGTTTGTTTAAGACGTATTTTAATGATTTTTCCACCACCTTGACCTTACGTCATTTGTGGGGAAGATGAGGGTGAGAGATGGGGAATACAATGAAGATGAAATGTTTAAAAATAGTGCCGGATACTGGCTTCTCGAATGAACTTAAGCAGAGAGTCCAGCACGATCTTCCTATGCTGTACTGTCGCCCCCTGGTCGCGTCCACTCTACGAAAGTTTTGGGTCGATGACAAGCGGGGAGGTCGTATATGGTGGCCCGCCTTAAGCGTACAGTGGCTCTGCATTCCCATAGAAGATGTATTATAGTTGCTGGACTCTTGCTCCCGCATCGAGTGCAGTCACCGTCGATAACCGGCCCGGGGTCATCGGGGTGTCGGACTCGCCTGGCTCTGTCCAGCTTAGCCTGCAGGGCAGGCGTTATTGCCGTGTTGGTGCGGATCCGGCGCAGGATAACGCGGTCGCTCCGGCTGTATTCGGCAGGTAGTTCGCCGTCCGGATCTTGAGGGACCAGATCTGTCAGTGTCTTGCGCCTCCTCGTCCTTCCCAGGGACAGGAACTCGTCGGGGTCGAAGGGAAGGACATCATTTTCGCCTTCTTGACTTTGTTCCTGTTGCTCCTGGTCTGGTCTCGCAGGCGCAGCTTCAAGCGCCGTTCTGGCAGCATTGTCGGCCTCTTCGTTGCCATATATGCCGGAGTGTCCCGGCACCCATCCAATTCGAAGGACGCGTCCTTCATCTGCAAATTGTTGGCCTAATTCTCGCAGCTGTCGGACGGTGTTGCTATGGGTGTCAACTTTGTCGCATTCTGTGTGTGCCTCCCTACTATCAGTGAATACCCACACGTGTTTGTAGAGGGCTTCTGTCTTATTACAGTGTGTGGCCGCTTGTTTGGCTCCTGCCAGTATAGCTTGTAGCTCGGCTTCCTTGAGGCTACATTCACCCTTGAGTACTTGGCTGCATGTCATCTGGGAGTTTAGCATGAACCATCCAATGGCTCCTTGTCCGTCTCCTCGCAGTGCAGCATCTGTGTATACGTACAGGTTGGTGAAATCTCTGCTGTACTCTCGAACAAAGTCGATGTGGTCCATGACTCTTTGGAACCGCCGCTTTTCGTGGTCCTTCCCCATGTTGCGAGCCAGTGGGGCAAATGTAGTAAGCTGCATGGTTGTATCTTCGAGGCTTCGGTTCGGGAGTGTCGGAAGGTGATCCGTTGCGTAACCAATATGTCGCAATATGGCTCTTCCCGCTTCTGTGGTCTTGAGTCGGTCCAGTTGCGCGTCCTTGAGTGCGTCTGCCCGCTCCTTGAGAGTATTGAGCTTAGAGTGGATGTGCAGGTCTTCGATTTTGCGAATCGTGGAAGTCCGCTAATTGCTCTCATAGCTTCCCTGTTGAGCCTTTCAAGTTTTAGGGCTTGTGTTTGTGTAAGTCTATTATAATTGTAGGCATAGAGTGCTTTCGAAGTCAGAAGCGCCAGGGCTAGGGTACGTGTTACCCTTTCTGTGGCTCCCCATTTCTTCGTGGCCACTCTTCTGATTAAGTGCAGCGTGCTCTTCCAGGTTTTCGTTACCCTCTTCATCCAGGTATGGGCCTTCCGTCTTGATCGAGGAATAGTCCGAGAATCCTCAAACTTTCAACTCTCTGTATCTCATCTCCCTTCATGGTCAGAGCGTATGTTCTGTGTTTCTGTCTGAGATTGAATGCGTCGGTTGCCCACCACTATGTATGATGGTCTTATTTGGTGCTGCAGACATGCCGACAGAATCCAGAAACTCTACGATGGTGTCCAGTGCCTCCTGTAGTACCTCTTCTTGTCTTCCGACCGCTCCGCCTTTGGTCCTAGATTGTGATATCATCTGCATAGATAGTGAAGCAGAGGTCTTGGATCCGGGCCAGGCGAGGCGGGAGATCGGCCATGACTAGGTTGAACAGCGTAGGTGAAAGGACTGCGCCTTGAGGGACTCCGACCCCATTCGGTGTTTCTGGACCTGCGGTGTTTCCCACTTTGACTGTAAATTTCCGTCCCTCCAAGAAGGATTTGATGAAAGTTGAGTGGTGCTCCTTGGATACCATGGGCGACTGCGCTGTCGATTGATTGACTTTGTGTGGTACGGAGTCAAACGCTTTTTTGACGTCCACTGCTACAACGATGCGTGGATCTACCTTGGAAGGTGTTTCCAGCACATCTGTGTAGATCATCAAAAGGCTATCCTGAGTCCCGAGGTGTCTTCGGAAGCCTGTATGCGTGTAGTGGAATGTGCCATTGTTCTCTAGAATGTGCTGAATCCTGTATAGCGCCATTCTTTTCTCTAAGCTTGCATACAAGCTTCCGGGAACACCTCGGGACTCCATGATAGTCTTTTGATGGATTACACAGATGTGCTGCAAACACCTTTCTAGGTTAATCCAAGCATCGTTGTAACGGTTACGTCAAAAAAGCGTTTGACTCCGTACCACACAAGTCAATAATCGACAGCGCAGTCGCCCACGGTATCCAAGGAGCACCACTCAACTTCATCAAATCCTTCTTGGAGGGAAGGAAATTTACAGTCAAAGTGGGAAACACCGCAGGTCCCGAAACACCGAATGGGGTCGGAGTCCCTCAAGGCGCAGTCCTTTCACCTACGCTGTTCAACCTAGTCATGGCCGATCTCCTGCCTCGCCTGGCCCGGATCCAAGACCTCTGCTTCACTATCTATGCAGATGATATCACAATCTGGACCAAAGGCGGAGCGGTCGGAAGACAAGAAGTGGTACTACAGGAGGCACTGGACACCATCGTAGAGTTTCTGCATTCTGTCGGCATGTCTGCAGCACCAAATAAGACCTCATACATAGTGGTGGGCAACCGACGCATTCAATCTCAGACAGAAACACAGAACATACGCCTGACCATGAAGGGAGATGAGATACAGAGAGTTGAAAGTTTGAGGATTCTCGGACTATTCCTCGATCAAGACGGAAGGCCCCATACCTGGATGAAGAGGGTAACGAAAACCTGGAAGAGCACGCTGCACTTAATCAGAAGAGTGGCCACGAAGAAATGGGGAGCCACAGAAAGGGTAACACGTACCCTAGCCCTGGCGCTTCTGACTTCGAAAGCACTCTATGCCTACAATTATAATAGACTTACACAAACACAAGCCCTAAAACTTGAAAGGCTCAACAGGGAAGCTATGAGAGCAATTAGCGGACTTCCACGATTCGCAAAAATCGAAGACCTGCACATCCACTCTAAGCTCAATACTCTCAAGGAGCGGGCAGACGCACTCAAGGACGCGCAACTGGACCGACTCAAGACCACAGAAGCGGGAAGAGCCATATTGCGACATATTGGTTACGCAACGGATCACCTTCCGACACTCCCGAACCGAAGCCTCGAAGATACAACCATGCAGCTTACTACATTTGCCCCACTGGCTCGCAACATGGGGAAGGACCACGAAAAGCGGCGGTTCCAAAGAGTCATGGACCACATCGACTTTGTTCGAGAGTACAGCAGAGATTTCACCAACCTGTACGTATACACAGATGCTGCACTGCGAGGAGACGGACAAGGAGCCATTGGATGGTTCATGCTAAACTCCCAGATGACATGCAGCCAAGTACTTAAGGGTGAATGTAGCCTCAAGGAAGCCGAGCTACAAGCTATACTGGCAGGAGCCAAACAAGCGGCCACACACTGTAATAAGACAGAAGCCCTCTACAAACACGTGTGGGTATTCACTGATAGTAGGGAGGCACACACAGAATGCGACAAAGTTGACACCCATAGCAACACCGTCCGACAGCTGCGAGAATTAGGCCAACAATTTGCAGATGAAGGACGCGTCCTTCGAATTGGATGGGTGCCGGGACACTCCGGCATATATGGCAACGAAGAGGCCGACAATGCTGCCAGAACGGCGCTTGAAGCTGCGCCTGCGAGACCAGACCAGGAGCAACAGGAACAAAGTCAAGAAGGCGAAAATGATGTCCTTCCCTTCGACCCCGACGAGTTCCTGTCCCTGGGAAGGACGAGGAGGCGCAAGACACTGACAGATCTGGTCCCTCAAGATCCGGACGGCGAACTACCTGCCGAATACAGCCGGAGCGACCGCGTTATCCTGCGCCGGATCCGCACCAACACGGCAATAACGCCTGCCCTGCAGGCTAAGCTGGACAGAGCCAGGCGAGTCCGACACCCCGATGACCCCGGGCCGGTTATCGACGGTGACTGCACTCGATGCGGGAGCAAGAGTCCAGCAACTATAATACATCTTCTATGGGAATGCAGAGCCACTGTACGCTTAAGGCGGGCCACCATATACGACCTCCCCGCTTGTCATCGACCCAAAACTTTCGTAGAGTGGACGCGACCAGGGGGCGACAGTACAGCATAGGAAGATCGTGCTGGACTCTCTGCTTAAGTTCATTCGAGAAGCCAGTATCCGGCACTATTTTTAAACATTTCATCTTCATTGTATTCCCCATCTCTCACCCCTCATCTTCCCCACAAATGACGTAAGGTCAAGGTGGTGGAAAAATCATTAAAATACGTCTTAAACAAACAAATTGTTACAATACATGAAGTTTCTTTCCGGAAAACCCCCATTCTGTTAGCCTTTTTAGTTAGATAATCAACATGTAAGTTCCACGTTAAGTTTAAGAAACAAAATGGCACCCAAGTAGCGAATGCTTGGCAGGCTTTGTAATACACAGTTGTTTATTCTGTACAAATTGTATTGTGCTGAATCACGACGATGATAGATGCCGTGTTACTATCTATACATGCCTCTCCTTGTGTGACGCAGCCTACGTGGCCACTCGCCACGTAGGCAGCGGGAGGAGAGGAAGCGCACTCGCCGCGGACCGCAACGGGGGTTCGGACGCCCCACAGTAGTTGGGCTCAAGGGACGGGAGGATAAAGATAAGGTAGGTGATAAACAGAGAACCAGAAACATTTAATAAAAGGCTAATGAGATTGTGACAACAGTAAAAGCAGAATGCAGACACAGTCTCAAGTCAGGTGGAGGATGCATACAAGATAAACTTAGTAGTTTGGGCAATGCAGAGGATACATAACAAGAGAAATAGGAACGATACCGCAATTTGGCGCAGTCCGGCAGGACGAAGTTCGCAGAGGCGTGGGAGCACATGAAGTCAGTCGCTTGCGATGGATTTTGTCTCCATGGGATACCGGTGCGCCAGAAGAAATGCCCCACTTTTGGGAGAACCTGCAGCCCCTGCGAGGAACGGATCACTTCACGGTCTGCTGCAAAAAACAGGATGTCGGTGAAGTAGAGAATCGGGTCGACGAAGGTTTTGACATCCAGGATATGAGCATTTTCAACGTTGAGAAAAAAATAGGTTGGATGAAAAAGGCCCACCTGGAGGAGCACGAAGTTTTGCTGAAGGTGGACACAGGTTCCCAGGCCAATTTGCTGCCTCTATCTGTCTATAACAGATTCCGGAGCAAACCGAATGTAAAACCAAGCAACTCCTTTTTCGTTGGTACAGCGGAAACGTCATCAAACATATCGGCGTCATCACAGAGGATGTGACGACTAACAATCACCGATGCCGCAACAAATTCTTCCTCGTCAAACGAAGCCAGGCTCTTCTTGGACTACAAGCAAGTGAGGTCCTGGGACTGGTGTAACGAACGGTGAACGGTGTGTCCGCAGGCTGCACTGCTCCAGTGTTAGAGGAATACTGTCACCTGTTTTAAGGCGCGGGTTGTGTCAAGTGAGAGTACCATATGGTTCTACGTGACGACGCGGTTCCAGTGGTCCAGCCAGCACGACGGTTTTCTTCGACGCTGTGGGAGCTTCTCCGGTAGGAACTGCGACGCATGGAAAAGGCCAGAATCATCCTGAAAGTGGTTGAGCCCACTGACTAAATAAGCCTTCTCGCTACTCTAAAAAAAAAAAAAAGGACGGCAGCCTCAGGCTATGCATGGAAAGCCACTTCATGTTTCAAAAGTAGCGCAAGGTGCGTCGATGCACGAGGCACGCGCAACGTGCAGCCCTTGGGAAGATCATGGCGGCCCAGCGCAGCACTGAGCTAGATTTCAGACGCCATGTTCTTCCCAGAAGTGGCGCGCGACACGTGTCTCGAGCACTTCCACAACAATGAATGGCGCCACTTTTCCCAGGACAGAGGGGCTTTATAACCGCTTTACACACGCGCCAGAATACAGCCGCCATGGCTGACCTTCTCTTGTTTTACCGAGATACCGACGCACTGAAATTGGTGTGGACGAGCCTCCACAAAGGCCAATGCTGGGGAGAAATACAGAATAAAATCTAAGATGGCAATAACCTGGCCTGCTATAATAATAATGAAGTGAAGTAAACAGAATAATGGGAAACAAAAGCTGAAGGTCAGTTATGGCGGCGCCCATGCACAGCTGCTGCAAAGCGTCTACATGCATGGACCACTGATCTCCACAAGAGGGGGCTGGATGGCGCATTGAGCAAACAGGTATGAAGCCACCGGAAGTAAGCGGCTTGTCCCGGAAGTGAGCGCTTGGCAAGCTTTGTAACCCTTCCGAGTGCTGGTTCGAAAAGCGTCGAGGGCAATGGATTTTCGCTTGTTCCCTCAAGAGAGCCTGCTTGTTGCGTAGTAAGAGCGCATCCAGACCCGAGAAGTATCATGGGAAGCCATTCAATGTAAATATTTGGAGATTGTAGTTGATCAAGTGTGAATATGTCCCAAGTTCAAATGCCTCATTCTTGGGATTTAATCCAGAACGGGAGTATTAAAACCAGATCAAAGACACAAAAACATGGTCCAAAATATCGACTGAATGCACTAGGAAGCCCCGCGCATGCCCGACTTCCAGGACAAGCATCGAACTTCCGGTGGCTTCACTTGCGCCAGGCTCGGACAGCAGCTAAGCGCCATCCAACCCCCTATAGTAGAGATCAGTGGCATGGACCCGAGAAACGCCAACGCGAGCCTGAAGCGCGAGCACTACCAAATGCCTTGACGCGAAGATATCCAGGCTGAGCTATTGAGAACAAAGTTTGTTATCCAACTTAATGATAACTCTGGATTTCACCAAACTAACGCCCGTTGGCGCCCGAAGTCGTTAAAAAAACTCTGAGCAAAATTTTCGACCCGTTGCTCGGAATGAGGGTCTATATAGACGAGATTTTGGTGTGGGGTCTTTTAAATGTGAGCACGATGCACGAAAAAAGGCCACTCTTTACGGATCAAAACGAGCGAGCTTATTGTTCAACGTGACCAAATACAAGTATTGTGTGCGGGAAATCACACTCCTGGGCAATATAATTAGAAAGAACGGTGGTTGTCCGAGCCTTACATCAGTGAGCTGCCTACACTAGGTGACCGCACCCACCGATAAGCTTGCTGTGCAACGCGTACTCGGGGTGGTCAAATATTTCGAGATATATTTGTTCCCGCTCGCGGAAAAAACGAAGCTTCTTCGTCAACTAATAGGGAAGGACACGGTGTTCGACTGGACCGACGATCATGCAAAAAAATTTACTCCAATCTGCGAGTCACTTGGCAAGGCCCCATTACTCGCAAATCGCAATTTTTGATCCAGCGGAGGAAACAAAAATAACATCCGATGCATGAAAAGGTGGCCTTGGATCTGCGTTGCTGCAATGTCATGATGGTGACTGGCGTCCCGTTGATTACGCGTCTCGGGTGATGTCGGATGCGGAAAAAAGGTATTCGCAGGTTGAAAAACAATGTGAATCGCGTTTGGATGCGAAAAGTTCCATTACTTTGCTTATGGACGACGTATTCTAATAGGCGACCTGCAATGCTGCTTGTTTGGCGCTACCTAGCGGCTGAAGCAAGAAACATTGGGTATGCCGGGGGGTGGCGGCTGCATTGTTCAAACGTGAGCTATTACTCTGGTGGCGTCGCTTACCCTAGTGTCCGAAGCAAGACATACTGGGTAGGCAAGGAAGCCGTGATCGCATAACAGGCAAGTACGGTGGAAGCTACGCCCCTGGCAGGCCAATTGGAACGTGACACTGGAATGCGTTTTTGCTGCGGAGAAGTATCAGGCTCTTCGCGGCGTCAAGCTCCAATATGTGTGCGTTGCGCTCGCGCTCGTATACGTAGCGTATATCGAAGCCGTCGGCACATAATGTGGGGCTTATCGTTCACCCTTTGCCAAGTTACACCAAGACAAGGTACAACCGTGGGCTCTCACCCTGCTGGTGCCGCCTGACTGTTGCCGGCTGGTTTTAGAAACGCACCGTATCATTGATCGCTATTGTCTCAAAAGACATTGTGGAGATTCCACCAAGATTGCAGCGGTTTTTTCTGCGCCTGCTGGCTGATCTACGATTATGTGTTACAGTTTATTCCAGGCAAAGAACTGATCCTTGCTGACATATTGTCGAGAGGGAGACCTGCGGAATCAGGGGACATTGCCGGTTTTACGGATGTGCAAGTCCACGCGGTCGATATTCTCTCCTCCTTAGTAAGTGAAGGAACACAAGTGATATTTGCGTGGGAAACAAGCAATAAGTAGGGGTTCCAGGCGGCCGTAAAAAAAAATAAAAAGAAGTCCTGCCCCACGAACATCGAAGGGGATCTAAAACCGGTCGCTTTCGATCTCTCTGTTGTAGAGGAAATTCTTCTGAAAGGATTTAAAGTGGCTGCTCCGAAGAAGCTACGACACGAAACGCTTCGGCGCATTCACAAGGGCCATCTGGGTTTATTAAAATGTAAGACTAGGGCACGACGTTTTGTTTTTTGGCCCGGTCTCAATGCGGACATTGAAGCTGCCGTAAAGAAGTGCGCCGTTTGTAGAACTTATGCGTACAGGCAGACGAGCGATCCTCTGCATGCCGCGTCAAACTCCAGAACATCCATGGTACCGGGCGGGCGCAGATGTTTTTTTATTACGCGGGATGTACGTATCTTCTTATGTTCTACGTGTACTACAACTTCCCGGAGTTGGAAAAGAATGTCAATTCTGCTGCATGCACATCATAGACAGACTTAGCGCCATCTTTGCAAGATACGGGATTCCTGTAGAAGTCTGCAGGGACGACGCCCTCAGTTTTTATGTTTCGAATTCGCCGCCTTCGCGAGCAGATACGATTTTAAACACATTACGTCTATCCCCCCGTTTCCCCGTAACCCCCGCCTCGCAGAAAAAGGAATTCAAATAATGAAGAGGCTATTTAAAAAAATTACACCATCTTCCCGAGGGGAACCATGGGGTGATGCGGAGCATCGCGGATCGTTATTAACGGTGTTATTAACGGTGTTAGTAACGTTGTTAGTAACGTTGTTAACTTGCGTGTTATTACGTTGTTAACTTGTGAATGGACGCCGCTTCTCGTTGCCGTAGTTCAGGGTCTGCCGCTCGCTTCAAGCGTTTGCGCTCAGCGTCGCGTGCCCTTCGCTGCGCAGCTTTGTCTTCACTGGACGTAGCGTTGCTGTTAGTTTGTGGGGTGGTGCTGACGCTTGCTTGCGCCAACCGACTAACTGACGGGACTGTGGCTTCCATCACACTTCATCGGAAGAACGGAGTGAAGTGGAGTCAACAGCGCTGAACTCGTGGTACAGCTTCTCGCTTGCCTTTATTTTTAATTGCTAATCTTTTCCTTCCTTTTGCATTTCATTTTTCGGTTCTCCTTCTTCCGTCGCGTCGGTTCTCCCCGCACCAGCCCCCGATAGATCTCTTCTTTTAGATTTAGCATAACTTTTCTTCTGCTTATATTTACATCATTTCCAAACTATCCTCCTTAGAATTGCCAAGCATAGCTTCTCTTTGCTTAATTAATTTATTCCCTTCTTGACTGATTTCTTTTGGCCGGCCGGATTTGGGCTGCGGCGGACGCGACCGGCCGAGAAACGCTAGCATACGACAGCCGCAGAGTTGCGGGGAAAGCCCACCCCACTGGAAAGCCCTGGCGTGGCGCTGCGACCCGCGCGCCCAAAGCTATCCTCCTTTCACTCCTCCGGGGAACGCGCGCAGCGCGCTACCGCTGCTTATATTCACACTTGAAGGAGAGGAGACTAGAGGAGGAGAGTTGCGCATGCGCGCGCGGTGTGAGTAGAAGCGAACGCACGCGAAGTGCACGCAGCTGGTAGAGAGAGAGAGCGGAGAGAGTAACGCGCAGCTGTTGGAGAGAGGGAAGGAGAAAAGTTGCGCATGCGTAGTGTGAGTGCGGACTACGACGCCGCGGGACATAGACCCGAGCAAGAGATGCTCCGCATCTAAAACACGAATGACGCTCATAAGGACTTCTGGTTAGGTTTATTGTGTAATCGCTCCTCTCCCTTAGAAGATGGTCGAGCGCCGGGAGAACTCCTGCAGGGCACACGTCTGCGCTCGCGACTGCCAGACTTCAGCAACCAGACGCCGTGCTCTGTAAAGAAGCATCGCAAGATGAAGACTGCAGGGCGGTCACAACACCCGTTCTGACCTAGGCAGGCTGTCCGAGTGAGGAGTCAGGCCTAGGCTCAAAAGGTTACG
>JAZHYW010064836.1:0-13003 GCA_037355805.1 Ixodes ricinus | reverse complement strand
TACGTATTGCTTGCTGGTGCTCCTGGCCTATACCTGTGCTTACTTCCAAAACCTCCAGAACCAGCGATCTTTGAAAATAATATATTTACGCTAGAAGTCTGCACGCTCAGCATCATGCTCAATGTCAGTTGGAGCATTTTTACTTGAAGCGTTATTTAATCCGCTGCCATCTCTGTGTCAACTGCAATAATCGGTTCTCCACCTGCTGCACAGGATGAGTAGAAGTGCGAGATTTGTTTTGGCCTTTAATTTTGGCTGAATAATATCCATCTATGTATGTTATCTGAGCTCATGTGTTGTCTATCCATGTACTTACATGTGCTATGATGTACCAGGCGTCCGCGAGAAAACTGATCCCTCTCACTGGAGCCTCTCACCGGCTACGGCCCGGTGAGAGACAAAGGCGTACCTCATTTCCTAAATTCAAAGCTGTCCTGGGAGATATCGGTACATTTGTTTCGTTTACCCTAACTTGCATAAAAGACGCTGTCAAGACGTTATGTGTCGGCGTAAAAATGCGAATGTTAACATACAAAGTGAGTTTGCACTTCCGGCTTTTTCGTTTCTTTCTAATCTAAACGATCGATGCGTTCGAGTCTTTCTCCTCGGCGTTTTATAAAGTGTGCTACATCATTGCCAGTGCCCGACCCGGGACCGGAAACAGTCCGTGCTGCCCAGCCCGGGCCCGTCCACGCGGGCCTGGCTTTCGAGTTGGCCCGGCCCCGTGCAAAGCTCTGCCCCTAAGTTCCTAGGAACCCAGTTTGGGAACCCACGCACAAGAGCATCACCATTAATGAGGACACCATGTAGCCGTATCTCACTAGGCAATGAACTGAGTGAGTTTGAGGACACACATGGAACAGAAGTGGGAAATCACCACTGCACCATCAACCTACGGGCTAACTTCTTCACAGTTCGTCAACGGCCCATTGGCTTGGTTTCGTTCGCCAAACGAATAACGTACTAGTGCCTGCCCACATAACTCACTCCAAAAGCACATCTCCGGCGAAGAGGCCCGAAACACCCGAAGCTCCCCTCTTGGGCTATAGGTCGCAGATGACTTATAATTCCGTGCACCACTCGTCTAAGATAGGAGGCGTTCGCCATAAATCTTAGGAGCTCGAAAGACTCGTGACATACGAATTACGGCGCTATAACATTAGGCCTCCTCACGAAGCACTCGTATAACTCAACAAAACTACAAATTAAGCGATCGGGAAAGAGGTCAAACGACGTACCTGTTTCCGGCTATACACGTGCTGGTGATTATAACGGCCAGCGTGCGCGGAAGGTGCCGCAAGTAGAAAAACCAGTCGTCGCCGTTCATTATAACACCCACGACTCGCCACGTCACGTAGTGTGCCCGTCGAACATTAGGTTCTATTCAACGCTAACGGGCGATAGTATACGAATGTAGTAGAAACAAAACACAACTATAGTTATTGACAGCTTAAAAAAATTCAGGACTCGTTAAGTTTTATGCTTCAGCTAATTCGTGATTTCACCTCTTGCCTTCTTATTGACTAATGCCGCATTCTTATTGGCTGTGAGGCTCTAATGAGACGCTCTACACACGGAACGCCCTCAGTCTTTGAGCTGTCAGTGAATGTGATACGTGGCTGGATAAAGGAGATTTCTCCACCCAAAGCATGTTAACTGAACCTTCAAACAAACATATTCGAAGTCGCTCTGTGAGAGTATATCGACGTCAAAATAGATGGGGTAGCTTCAACTGGAATGATGCCCTCCATATTCTGTTGCCCATATTCGTGCCCACTTTGGTTTAGATGCCGATTGTTTGAGACGAACGGCGATATACATCCGCGACACTGACTGACATAACGTGCACATTCATGAGCGTCGACATCACAGTTAACAGCTAGACACTTACAAAGTGGATCGTTCTGTTTGCGGCATTTTGTTTTTGGAGATACATAGCACTGAAAAGTCGTTCATTGTCACATAAGAGACGTGACAAAAAAAAAGGTTTCTTTGGTTTTGGAGGTAAAACTAGCATCTTTCGCTTATGGACGATTCACGAGGTTTATTGATGGCCAGGAAGGGTTCAAACCGCAGTACCGCGCTTCTTCAGAAGTATGTTTTCTTTTTCTGCCTTCCAGGTAACACTGAACGATAAATGAGGTTTAGAGCAAAGTATCTTTAACAAATGGGCTACCTATGTCTTGTGTCTGTCCGTCCTGTGTGACGAGGCACTATCGAGGGTCGCCCCAACTTCTATAAAAGAAAATCTGATCGTAGAATAACTCTTCGGGGTTCTTTGGCGTGTCCATATTTGGCACGACGTCCCACGCACAAGCCTTATTGGCTTATGTGAGCACAGATTGTAACATGTTCCAAATGAAAATAAAAATGTATTGCGTTGTTGAAGAAAGAGCAAGTAAACAGGCGAGCTGGTTGATGTTACACATTTTTGACAAAAAATGAAAGAAACCTTCAGCCTTTCCACTCTGGTGAGGAAGGAAGACCAGCGAAGCTGTGGTAAGGTGGGATTAAAGTAACGGCCGGCTGCAAGTCGGCAAACCAGAGTAGAAAGGATGGACAGCTACCGCCACCTATGAGCAACGACGGCAACCAGACAACCGGCAAGCCGGTTGTCTGGTTGCCGACGTCCCTTATAGATGGCGGTAGCTCACCAGAGTTTCATGTCATCATTCGTTTGCTGACGGACACGATATTGGGGAAACTAGCCCTTAACAGCTCCACTGTAAAAACCCGGAGACGACGGACGAAGGGGACAAACAAAAAATCCTTGATTAATCCGTCGTCTCCGATTTTGAAAAAAATATTGTAATGCATTGTAAGAAGTTATTTTAAGCGCCCCCTTAATGGGTTCGTGATAAACCAATAAGTGGTTCTTTTCAGCTCATTTTCTGATGCGAGCAGTCTCCATCGCCCGGTTGCCTTTCTAGTGCGCCAGGGGACGATAGTGCTTGAAGCGAAACCGTTCTTCACGACCTGGAAAAGTTCTTAGGACGTCAAAGAACTTTTCAAGAACGTATTTTTCTACAGTGTAGATCAGCTGACCTATAAGGGTAGACCAGATGATGATGTATAGGCTGCGGAAAATAAGAGCACGTACCAATGTAGTAGATTAGTAGAAATGATAGAACTTCTGCTCTTACCTCGATTTCGAATTGAATACAATCATATTACCTTAAAATAAACCCATTATCTCTAAAAAAAAGAAAAATGTATGTATCATATGTATTTACCCAGTTTTTTTTTTTTTAAGTTGTGTCTATAGAGTGGTGTATCCATATTAACTGGAGACATATAGACGAGACATGATTGTTATATGTTTTTCTTCTTGTGCTTTATTTTACAAAAGACGAGTGCGGTGTAGTTGCTCTGAAAAAGCTTAACTTCGATTCTACGTCATGTTGGAGTTGCGAGAAATCGGTTGTTCCCATAGTGTCGTCAAAAACGGCGCTGCAAAACACCTTTCTCAATAAGCGAATGTCGCTATATTCGAATCGTACACAAACGAACAACAACATCGTTCGCCAATATCTGAAAATCGCCCAACGCCGTTCCTGCGAAAAAAAAAAGAAAAAAAACAACATCCACGGACAGGCACAGGGCGATAAAGAAGCGGGCATAATAATGCGGGTCCATGATTGTTCGCAGTTTCTCCGAAAAAAGAACACAAAAGGCAGATGGCCGCGACACCTGCGCCATAAATCACGGCACCAAATGACGGTGCCCGGCCCAGTTCGGCGCACCACGAGGGCCCGGCCCCCTTGTCAGGGAAGGACAGGTTAAATTACACGCCGGAGCTCTCCTCTTATTTTATTAATAATAAACCGTTAATGATCAGAACGTGGTCGATCCATAAAAAGGAGGCATGGCGTCGCCCGTTGGTGGGCCTATTGTACATTTCCGGACCGCATGCGGAGCTGAATGCGTGCCGCGGCGTAGGAGAACGATGGATTCGTTGCATTGTACACAGGCCGTCGTGCTGGGCCGGTGCCGCCGACGCATGACTCGCAGTCGTTTCAGAAGTGTGGTACTTACAAAAATCGTGAGCGCCGAGCGGTGTTCATAAAAAAAAAAGACCTCTCCCCCTCTTTCCCCCCCCCCCCAGACCAGAAAAAGAAAAAGAAATTCGTGTTACATTGTTTGACGATGCTCTGAAGCAGGTGCTTTATCAAAGATCTCGTATTTCCCCGGAAAACAAGTTGATCGCAAATAAAATAGAGCACTTCAAAAATAACGATCGAACAAAAAGTGCTCCAGTCGCCTAAGGTTTTTTAAAATTACTTGCTAAAGCAATTGTACGAGTATATACCACCGTACCTTGGTACGGATTCAAATCGGGGTGTCATGATTGCCAATCATGCATCCGAAAGGTGTTTTCTTGATAGATCGACCCTTGTGTAGGTCGTTCTAAGCCCTTTCTGAGACTGTCCCGAGAATGTCCAGTTGCAGTTGAATTAGAAGAAAGGGGGGCAGAAGAGGTGAAACACGTGACCCCTGACGCAGGAACAGGCGTCGGTTTCTGCCATGATCGGTGTAATTGTCAATAATTGGAAGAAACCTTGCTAATTTTTGAGACACTAATTCTTTGCTGTTGTTTTTTCACCTTCACAACATGGTTTTCGCTCATATCTGTCCTGCGAAACTCAACTTCTCA
This sequence comes from Ixodes ricinus, assembly GCA_037355805.1. Taxonomy (NCBI): domain Eukaryota; kingdom Metazoa; phylum Arthropoda; class Arachnida; order Ixodida; family Ixodidae; genus Ixodes; species Ixodes ricinus. Next base: position 8,349 of record JAZHYW010064836.1, on the reverse strand, counting down.
CTTTCACCAATTATCAACTTTCCATTTCAGACCGTAGGGTCCCAGGTTGATGTGTCTTCTTTGATTTTTGCAAAATTTTTGATAAAGTTTCTAGAACTCTCACTTATTAAACTTGGCAAACTTGACATTGATCCTAACACTTTGTCATGGAAGAAATATTTTTCTCACTATTCCATATCAGTTAGTTACTACTAACCAACTCTTCCCTCAGTCCTCCTTCCTCTGGGGTTCCCCAGATATCCGTTATAGGACCCATTTTGCTCCTTATTCGTGTAAATGACTTACCAATGCGCATATCATCACGATATAGTAGTTTTTTTTTTTGAGGATCACTGTGTAATTTATCGTGAAGTTACTAACAAGTTAGATACCGCACTTCTCCAAGGCGAACCATCTATGTGTGATGGCCTGTAGCTGAGCCGGTTGGTTATCCATGCTTACTGATTACCAGCTGAACGTTAGGAAAAGCGACGAAGAGAGAAAGATACACACTGCTGGACTAGCAACCCTTTTAATAAACTTCCGTTTCCTCAACCTCATCCTAAAGGGTAGCTTTTCCTAACGTTCAGCTGGTAATCAGTAAGATCTATGTGTGGTATCCGATTGAAGTAATTTATTGCAAATGACTCTTAATATTATCAAACGTAAAGCTATGAAGGTTTCTCGTCCTAAGATGTCCCCATCGTCACACTCAAATTGCACCACCCAATAGCAATATATGTGACATCTTTGGTTCGCGTAAGTTCTAAGGTCTAAGGAGAACTCATACTTATCACATTACCGGTAACGCTGATTCTATGCTTGGATACCTGAAACGAATTTGACCTCAGTGCATGTCATTAAAGCTACTTTTGTATAAAACTCTAGTTCGATCAAAGCTTGCATATGCAGCATCAACCTGGGATACCGACCACACGACACTTCTAACTATAGCCTCGAGGCTCTGCAAAATCTTCGGCACACGTTTAATATATGTTGTAACTATCATCGCACCGCTAGTGTCTCGTCTATAAAAAACACTTTATTCCTTCCCCTCCTTTCATCACGTCGTAAAGTATCTCGCTTATGCCTTTTCTACAAAATGTATCATCTCACACTTCACTAAAAAGTACTCATACGTTTCTGCACGAGTTGATCATAATTTTAAAGTCAGCGTACCGCATAACCAAATGTCGGCATACATCGACCCGTTCATCAACAAGAACTTAATTTGATTGCAAAGCAATTGTACGAGTATATACCACCGTACCTTGGTACGGATTCAAATCGGGGTGTCATGATTGCCAATCATGCATCCGAAAGGTGTTTTCTTGATAGATCGACCCTTGTGTAGGTCGTTCTAAGCCCTTTCTGAGACTGTCCCGAGAATGTCCAGTTGCAGTTGAATTAGAAGAAAGGGGGGGGGCAGAAGAGGTGAAACACGTGACCCCTGACGCAGGAACAGGCGTCGGTTTCTGCCATGATCGGTGTAATTGTCAATAATTGGAAGAAACCTTGCTAATTTTTGAGACACTAATTCTTTGCTGTTGTTTTTTCACCTTCACAACATGGTTTTCGCTCATATCTGTCCTGCGAAACTCAACTTCTCACTTTCACCAATTATCAACTTTCCATTTCAGACCGTAGGGTCCCAGGTTGATGTGTCTTCTTTGATTTTTGCAAAATTTTTGATAAAGTTTCTAGAACTCTCACTTATTAAACTTGGCAAACTTGACATTGATCCTAACACTTTGTCATGGAAGAAATATTTTTCTCACTATTCCATATCAGTTAGTTACTACTAACCAACTCTTCCCTCAGTCCTCCTTCCTCTGGGGTTCCCCAGATATCCGTTATAGGACCCATTTTGCTCCTTATTCGTGTAAATGACTTACCAATGCGCATATCATCACGATATAGTAGTTTTTTTTTTTTGAGGATCACTGTGTAATTTATCGTGAAGTTACTAACAAGTTAGATACCGCACTTCTCCAAGGCGAACCATCTATGTGTGATGGCCTGTAGCTGAGCCGGTTGGTTATCCATGCTTACTGATTACCAGCTGAACGTTAGGAAAAGCGACGAAGAGAGAAAGATACACACTGCTGGACTAGCAACCCTTTTAATAAACTTCCGTTTCCTCAACCTCATCCTAAAGGGTAGCTTTTCCTAACGTTCAGCTGGTAATCAGTAAGATCTATGTGTGGTATCCGATTGAAGTAATTTATTGCAAATGACTCTTAATATTATCAAACGTAAAGCTATGAAGGTTTCTCGTCCTAAGATGTCCCCATCGTCACACTCAAATTGCACCACCCAATAGCAATATATGTGACATCTTTAGTTCGCGTAAGTTCTAAGGTCTAAGGAGAACTCATACTTATCACATTACCGGTAACGCTGATTCTATGCTTGGATACCTGAAACGAATTTGACCTCAGTGCATGTCATTAAAGCTACTTTTGTATAAAACTCTAGTTCGATCAAAGCTTGCATATGCAGCATCAACCTGGGATACCGACCACACGACACTTCTAACTATAGCCTCGAGGCTCTGCAAAAATCTTCGGCACACGTTTAATATATGTTGTAACTATCATCGCACCGCTAGTGTCTCGTCTATAAAAAACACTTTATTCCTTCCCCTCCTTTCATCACGTCGTAAAGTATCTCGCTTATGCCTTTTCTACAAAATGTATCATCTCACACTTCACTAAAAAGTACTCATACGTTTCTGCACGAGTTGATCATAATTTTAAAGTCAGCGTACCGCATAACCAAATGTCGGCATACATCGACCCGTTCATAACAAGAACTTAATTTGATTGCAAAGCAATTGTACGAGTATATACCACCGTACCTTGGTACGGATTCAAATCGGGGTGTCATGATTGCCAATCATGCATCCGAAAGGTGTTTTCTTGATAGATCGACCCTTGTGTAGGTCGTTCTAAGCCCTTTCTGAGACTGTCCCGAGAATGTCCAGTTGCAGTTGAATTAGAAGAAAGGGGGGGGGGCAGAAGAGGTGAAACACGTGACCCCTGACGCAGGAACAGGCGTCGGTTTCTGCCATGATCGGTGTAATTGTCAATAATTGGAAGAAACCTTGCTAATTTTTGAGACACTAATTCTTTTGCTGTTGTTTTTTCACCTTCACAACATGGTTTTCGCTCATATCTGTCCTGCGAAACTCAACTTCTCACTTTCACCAATTATCAACTTTCCATTTCAGACCGTAGGGTCCCAGGTTGATGTGTCTTCTTTGATTTTTGCAAAATTTTTGATAAAGTTTCTAGAACTCTCACTTATTAAACTTGGCAAACTTGACATTGAGTCCTAACACTTTGTCATGGAAGAAATATTTTTCTCACTATTCCATATCAGTTAGTTACTACTAACCAACTCTTCCCTCAGTCCTCCTTCCTCTGGGGTTCCCCAGATATCCGTTATAGGACCCATTTTGCTCCTTATTCGTGTAAATGACTTACCAATGCGCATATCATCACGATATAGTAGTTTTTTTTTTTTGAGGATCACTGTGTAATTTATCGTGAAGTTACTAACAAGTTAGATACCGCACTTCTCCAAGGCGAACCATCTATGTGTGATGGCCTGTAGCTGAGCCGGTTGGTTATCCATGCTACTGATTACCAGCTGAACGTTAGGAAAAGCGACGAAGAGAGAAAGATACACACTGCTGGACTAGCAACCCTTTTAATAAACTTCCGTTTCCTCAACCTCATCCTAAAGGGTAGCTTTTCCTAACGTTCAGCTGGTAATCAGTAAGATCTATGTGTGGTATCCGATTGAAGTAATTTATTGCAAATGACTCTTAATATTATCAAACGTAAAGCTATGAAGGTTTCTCGTCCTAAGATGTCCCCATCGTCACACTCAAATTGCACCACCCAATAGCAATATATGTGACATCTTTAGTTCGCGTAAGTTCTAAGGTCTAAGGAGAACTCATACTTATCACATTACCGGTAACGCTGATTCTATGCTTGGATACCTGAAACGAATTTGACCTCAGTGCATGTCATTAAAGCTACTTTTGTATAAAACTCTAGTTCGATCAAAGCTTGCATATGCAGCATCAACCTGGGATACCGACCACACGACACTTCTAACTATAGCCTCGAGGCTCTGCAAAATCTTCGGCACACGTTTAATATATGTTGTAACTATCATCGCACCGCTAGTGTCTCGTCTATAAAAAACACTTTATTCCTTCCCCTCCTTTCATCACGTCGTAAAGTATCTCGCTTATGCCTTTTCTACAAAATGTATCATCTCACACTTCACTAAAAAGTACTCATACGTTTCTGCACGAGTTGATCATAATTTTAAAGTCAGCGTACCGCATAACCAAATGTCGGCATACATCGACCCGTTCATAACAAGAACTTAATTTGATTGCAACCGCCCCCCCCTCCTAGAGCCCCTGATAAACATACCATAGATTAAACGTTATTTATTTAACAACCTTCGTTAACACGCCGGACCATTTTTTAACAAAACTGCTTACTTTGTTTGCATTTATTGTGCTAATTCTTTTTTGTGTGACTGCGTATGCTCTTTTTTTCACTAATGCCCTATGGACCATGTAGGGATGGCCGAAGGAGCTTAGCCGAAAGAGCTCGGGGAATTAGCGGCGCGGTCACCCGAAGCGTCCTTCGGAGGCGCCCGATGCCTCACGTTTTCCCCTTTGGCGGCAAGCGGCGGCCAGCTCCCGAAAGTGGAAACAGATTTCCTTGCGTGGGAAGTCAACACACTTTTCGTTCCCAGGGCGGGAGCGGGTGGCTGCCCTTGCCGCCGTGGTAATTGGGGAAGCGACTTTGTCAGGGCCATGTCGGCGACTCCGGGGAGAGAGAAATGTCCGACCTCCCTGCGAGATGTCGGCGCGCCTTTTTGGAAAAGTTGAGTCTGAACGAGCCCGTGCGCGGAGCAAGACGTTATTCTCCCGCGGTCCCGAGGGCTCCGCGTACTCTGTCTCGCGAGACAGAGACCTTGCCGTGCGCGGCAAGGGGCTTGGCGCCGAGGCGCTATCGTTGGCGTTGGGTTGCCGCGAGCGGCATCAGCAGCGCGACGTTTTCTTGTTTCTGTGTTGTAAAAAGTTGTTCGTCTTTTGTAAATATATATTTATTTACTCAAGCAACGAGTCTGAGCGTCACTGAGGTCACCGGAAAGAAGCCACCCTCCAGCCATCGCAGCACTCCACGATCGACAAAGAAACATTACTGGCGCAGTCGACGGGGATCGTGGACGTCGTCGGCCACTTCGACAACATCGTGTGCCAGGGAGACGACGAGGCCAGTGCTGGTGCGGAGTGTGGCGGTGTCCATCGGCAAGAGTTCAGGACCATCTGAGACGACGGACGACAACAGATCCAGGCAAGCGAACGTCGCCGGCTGCAATCGACGGCAGTGACCTGCGGGTTTGGCGACGCCCGACGCCTGCAGCGGCGACAGCCGGGTCTCACGGAACGGACTCGGCGTGCGGTGATCGACGCCGGGGACTCGCGAGTTCGGCGGCGTCAACGACTTCCGTGGGCTCTACAGCACCGCCAGGTACGTGGTCGCTTTCCCTTTCGTCGCCGGCTGACACCCGCGCGCTTAGCTGCATGTCGAAGTATAACTTGCGCGGGAGGGGGAGCCCTAGTGACGGAGGCGACGTGGGGTCGGATGGGAAAGCGGTTCCGATGAGCGTTCGGTTAGCCCTTGCGAGGGAAAAAACGAAGGAGCTAGAGCGGCAGGTTCGACTCGCAGAACTCCGGGCGGAGGAGCGGAGAGCGAGAGCGCGGCTCCTAGCGGAGCGCCGTGAAGAGACGCGAAGCAGTCGCAGCAGCGGAAGACAGCGGCGCCCGAGGCTCGCTCTGTGAGGAAGACAGAACCGGACGCGCGAGGCGACCCGGAGGCAGCCGTGGGGTCCGGGGCCGATCGTGTCGTTCAGGAACAGGAGACTGCCGTGGGGTCCAACGCCCATCGCGCTCTTCAAGAAGTAGGGCTTGAGGCCGATCGCGCCGTACTGGGACCGCAAACTGCCGTGGGGTCCGAGGCCGGTCATGCTGTACAGAAGAGGAGACTGCCGTGGGGTCCAACGCCGATCGGGCTCTCCAGGAACCGGACACTGCCGGAGGGTTCGAGGCCGATCGTGCCGTACTGGGACCGGAGACTGCCGTGGAGTCCGAAGCCGATCGGGTAGTTCAGGGCCCGGAGACTGCCATGGAGTCCGAGGATGATTGTGCCGTACAGAAAGCAGGAGGCAGGCGTGGGGTCCGAGGCCGGTCGTGCCGTACAGGAACCGGAGACGGCCGTGGGGTCCGAAGCCGAGTCGCGCTGTCCAGGAAACGGATACTGCCGTGGGGTGCGAGGCCGACCGCAGCTGTCCAGGAACTGGACACTGCCGTGGGGTCTGGAGGCCGATCGGTGCCGTACAGGGACCGGAGACCGCCGCGGGGTCTGAGGCCGATCGGGCCGCTTGCGAACGAGGATCTTCCTGCATCCGGGCAGCTGGAAGGGAGGAGCTCCCGGAGGACGAGGTGTCGGGCCCGGCGCTAGGGGGACTGGTAGATGCCGAGGTCGCGAAGGGGGCTGCTGCAGTTGTTCAGGTTGGACTTCGGTGTCCCCGCGACGGGCCTTGTGATGAGGGTGTGACACAATGGGTGCCACCAAGTGGGCGGCGCCGGGAAGTACCGGTGCAGGAGCACGAATCCCCGTGGGGCGACAATCTCGGAGCGGGGACGGCGATGGCGCGCCATGGAGGCAGAGTTGGTCCTTCTGACAGAACTGACTGCGTAGCGAGTGCCGAACGCGGTTTCGTGGGGAGGCCGAGCCGAGCACGCCTTCGTGGGCCTAATGAAGCTCTGCCGAGCGACACTGTCCTCGTGACACTCGGCAGAGGTGCCCGAGTAAAGGGTCATTGTATGGTGGCAGGGGAGCGCTTTGTCTCGCTTATGCACGTGGTGTCAGCGGGTGTGCATGTGGGAAGGCGATCACTGCCGTGGCCCTTGCGAGGTACCATTGAACTCGCACTTGCTGTGTAGCGTTTGCCGCGCGTTTCGAGTTTTGTTGTCTTTTTGTTTACGCGCTAACTCTTGCGGCGGCCTTGATGTCGTGGGTGTGGGCAAGACAGGTCCGCAGAGTCTATAACGAAATGAGTGATCAAGGCTCTGTCTCCACGAGCAGAAAGAAGTGTTGTTCCTGTTTTTTTTCATTTTCATTTAGCAGATCGTACTAGAGGAGCGTGGCTGTTTTATTTTTCGCTCTCTATACGGGAACGCTGTCAGCCGCAAGCGCGTCGGAAGGCGATCAGTGCCGCGGTTATTTTCTGTAATCGCACGTTCCAGCGTTGTTCTGTGTTCGCCAAGCGTTTCAGTTTTTCCTTCACTGTTGGTTTGCCGTGATTTGTTGATGTGTTTTTTTTTCTTGGTCTGGTTTGCGGAAGCTCTTGCCGCACCAATAGTGTCGTGGTTGCGAGCGATCCAGGTCCTCGAGAGGCCTGCTGAGAGACGAAGTATAGTTGGAAATGTTGTGCTTTTTTTTTCCTTTTTTTTTTTAGCAATTGGTGCTAGAGGTGTTTGGCTTGGTTATTTCAAGCCATGCGTTTTGTTGTTTTTATTTTTCGCTTGAGTTTAAGCGGTTTGTTTTTGATTTCTTGTTGGGGTTTCGGCCATCCTGTTTTTGTAACTGCTGGCTAGTCCAGAAGTCCTAGCGCAGTTTTCGGGGGGACGTGTAGGGATGGCCGAAGGAGCTTAGCCGAAAGAGCTCGGGGAATTAGCGGCGCGGTCACCCGAAGCGTCCTTCGGAGGCGCCCGATGCCTCACGTTTTCCCCTTTGGCGGCAAGCGGCGGCCAGCTCCCGAAAGTGGAAACAGATTTCCTTGCGTGGGAAGTCAACACACTTTTCGTTCCCAGGGCGGGAGCGGGTGGCTGCCCTTGCCGCCGTGGTAATTGGGGAAGCGACTTTGTCAGGGCCATGTCGGCGACTCCGGGGAGAGAGAAATGTCCGACCTCCCTGCGAGATGTCGGCGCGCCTTTTTGGAAAAGTTGAGTCTGAACGAGCCCGTGCGCGGAGCAAGACGTTATTCTCCCGCGGTCCCGAGGGCTCCGCGTACTCTGTCTCGCGAGACAGAGACCTTGCCGTGCGCGGCAAGGGGCTTGGCGCCGAGGCGCTATCGTTGGCGTTGGGTTGCCGCGAGCGGCATCAGCAGCGCGACGTTTTCTTGTTTCTTGTTGTAAAAAGTTGTTCGTCATTTGTAAATATATATTTATTTACTCAAGCAACGAGTCGTGAGCGTCACTGAGGTCACCGGAAAGAAGCCACCCTCCAGCCATCACAGCACTCCACGATCGACAAAGAAACATTACTG
>JAZHYW010064834.1:0-15360 GCA_037355805.1 Ixodes ricinus | reverse complement strand
TAGAGGTGTGCGAATATCAAAATACTTCGAAGCGAATCGAATCGAATAGTAAAGGTTACGAATCGAATCGAATCGAATATTTTCGAATACGAATATTTTTTATTTTATGTGAATTAAACAAGGATAGTCTATCAAAAACCAACTGGAAATTCTTTTTCAGCACACATAATTATAAAAAGGTTAACTTTATTATGGCAATAAAAAAAATGTCACACATGTGACTGATAAAAAGACAGATAAAGTAATACTAGTAAAACAACACTCAAAGTATGAAGTTAAAGAATGTTGTCATGAAGAAATGTAAGTTGTTCCACGTGTTCTGGGAGCAGTGATGCCCTTCTGCTGGTCACGATTCCCCCAGACACTGAAAACAGGCGCTCGCTAGACACACTTGTGGCGGGTATGGCTAGGTACCTTCTTGCAAGTCGAGCCAACAGGGGGTATCTTGTGGCACCCTTCTCACACCACCACTTGCAAGGATCCTCTTCCCGGGCCAGGACGTCTTCGTGCAAGTAGCTTGCTACCTCTTCTTCAGCTTGTGTCACTGAATGCTGCTTTTGTTTAATGAGGCTGTCGAAGTTTTGCCACAGCGCTGACCTGGACGGAACTTCAGGGGCCGTTGACGCTGAGGACACCCCTGCGCTTCTTTGTGTCTCGGAGATTTGTTGCGCCTCCTCAACTCCCAGGTTCTTCAACCAGTTCCCCATTGACCTGTCCTCTTCGTAGACCACTGCCTTGAACCTTGGGTCTAGGAGCATTGCCAAGCTTGCTACTTGGTCAAATTTGTAGTCAGGAAATCTTGTCTTGAGGCACTTGGCCAGGTTAGCTGAGAACGAGGAAGTTATGGACTGCTGGCTGATGGAGCTGTTCAGGCATGCAAGGATGCAATACAGGATGGGTATTTGGGCTGACAATGTTGGGTAGCTGTCAGCTCCAGCATTGGTCGTTGCTTCTTCTAGTGGCTTCAGAGTTGCAACGTAATCACTCATTTCCCTCCACTCTGTTCCGGTGAAGCCTTCAATTGGCCCAGCTTCAGATGCAAGGTCAACGGTTACTGCTTCTCTTAACTCTAAAAGCCTGGACAGCATTGCACATTCACTATTCCATCTTGTTTCAACGTCCTGAACGACATGCAGTGGGGATCTGCCCATTTTCTTCTGGTAGCAGTTGAGCCTTTCCTGAGCTTTCGGGCTATGTTTATAGTGCCCAACGATGCCTCTTGCTTTTTTACAAAGGACAGAAAGCCCTGGAGTCATCTCTTTCGCGTCGCTGATGACCAGTTGCAAGGTATGAGCAAAACAAGTTCTTTCACACCAAGGAAGTGCATGAGTGGCTGCTCTGATGTTGCGGGCGTTGTCAGTCACCACGTAAAAAGGGCAAACGTCCTTGGGAATGTCCCAGTCTGTTACAAGCTTATCAAGAATTGAGGCAATTCTAGCTGATGTGTGCTTGCCTGGGAAGTGACAGGTGCTCAAGTTGTAGCGAGTGAGCTTGAACTGCGAGTCCAGGAAGTGGCAGGTCAGGCTGATGTAGCTTTCGTTCGCTCTGGACGTCCACATGTCAGAGGTGAAGGAGAGAGACTCCATGCCACTCTCGAACGCATTCTGTAGCTCAAGTCGCACCTTCTCTCTGGTGTCGTCGTACAACTTCGGCACTAACGTGCGCGACAGCGTTGTTCTTGATGGTGGCAGGTAACCTGGAACTGCCTCCTTCAATAAATCCCGGAATCCCCGGTCTTGCACAATCGTGTACGGTTGCAGGTCGAGCGCAACCATCTTCGCAATCTTCAGGTCCAAAGCCTCCCGTTTCGCTTGCGGCAGTGCCGTTTTTTCAACACATCAGCAATGCTTGGCTGATTAGCAGGCTTGACTTTAGCAGCTGCTTGAAACTCCGCATACTGACTGGCGTGCCGTTTCAAATGGTTCACGAGAGTAGTGGTCGTGCCTGATGGGGTTCGCAGCGGGCTTTCGCAAAGGTTGCACACCGCTTCACCTTTGCAAACTTTCCGGAAATGGGTCCATACGAGACTTCTTGTGCTGGCAGGAGGTTGTGTACTCCGCCGTGGTTGTTGCGTCCCTGACGTTTCCTGTCGTGGCTCCATCAAGCTCGAGCACAAGCAGACACAGACGAGCGCAACTACGTGAACGAGCGCAACCACGTGAACGTAAAGCATGGCACACGAGGGATGAAAACGTGCGCCACGCGGCCAGCAGTGCACAGCCTCCTGCAGAACTGACCTTGCGCAATATCTTTTCGTGTGCAATCGTTCTGCCGAGAGAGGGCGCCACAAAGAAGCTATAAAGCTAAAGAAGTAATACGGCTATTTTTCGGCTGAGGGAGCAAGTCTGTCACTTCTACCGGCGAAAACGGGAAGAAATAAAATTAATACTGGAAAACTGATGGACCGGAAAATCAAGCGGAAAATAACTCGAGTGGCTTGATCCATCATGGCAACGACGGTAACAAGTGTACAAATATCCCCGAAAGTAGAAATTAGCCGTAAATCCATATCCAAATCCATAGCACCTTGGCCCTGTAGGCGAGTGCACGGCTCTGGGCCAGTCTCTATGGTGCTCTATGGGTTCAGTCGTTCAGTAGTGAGTGCATTTGAGTGAGTGGCTGTAGGCTATAGTCCGTGGCGTTAGAGCTCACGACGATGTACGTGCCGTTGCAAATCGTAGTCCTTTATCAAATTTATCGCAGCGATGGCTCCGTTCATGTTTGCGCCACTACCACTGGGCCAACTCCGCTATCCAGACATCGCGGCAAGCGAAGGTCAGATCGCGCTACCGCGTGCATATGAATTTCCACTTTCTTTGCTTCGTACAAGAAACAACAAAAAAAGGCACTTAGGTTGGCCTTTTGTGTTTGCCAAGTTCGAAACTATACTGCGCAGCCCAAAAACAAACTGGGAACGTGACCGCGAGTTGGGACTGACCAGCGAGTTCCGAGTTATTCGTACTTTTCGAATATTCGAAGGACTCGAATACTTCGAACACTAAAAGTGCGAAGCGAATCGAATCGAATAGCGGGCACTATTCGTGAAGTATTCGAAGTTTCGAATATTCGCACACCCCTACTAAAAACAGTAGAGGAACATGCTTGCTGCCTCAAGGAACACAAAAAGCCGATAAAAGAAATGTAGCAGATAAGCAACCAGACAATTGCGCGAAAGCCATTCTGTGGGATAAATAGCCATAAAAGATTCTAGGCACTCGGACAAAAAGAGATTGCACTAAAAGAATTCAAATCATACGGAGTCAATGACGAGGCATAAGATAGTCATCCAGCGTCGGCAAAGACATCTGGATGCACATAGAGGTCTGGCTGCCATACAGGCACGTGTGGCAGTTTGTTAAGAGTGTTGCTACCTTATACATATCACTCACCTGTTGCAGCCTGTGCTTTTGATTTTTTTGAAGTCTACAAAAGCAAAGAGACTTGACACCTTCCCAAATCCCCATTCTACGGCTTGCTCAACGCTGCTTATCTTTTTGTTGAAGTTTTGCTCTGCGGCAGTCAAGCTTGCACCCATGAACAGCTTCTGTAATGAAGGCCGCAAAGGATAGGCAGGATTACCATAGATGGTGTACACGCTGCCCCACACAAGATCCTCCTCCAGCCTTTCGTAGAGGTTGCTTAGCCACGGGATACTTGAAAAAGTAACCAGACGAGACATAAGGATAAAACACAGACTAGTATACAGTGGCATTCACCACCTGCACGTAGATAAGCCTCAGAAAGATCCACACGTCCTCTGCCTCTTTCCTCACCGCATAAAGCAAAGCATCGATTTATTGGACCTTGTTTGGCTTTGCCAATCTAGAGATCAGAGGGTACTGTTCCCACTGTCACAGCTACCTGGTTGAATGTTCCAGTTTGCAAATGTCCACATTCGTTGGCAGTTCAAATGCGAGGGGATTTACATCGGAGCTGTGGACACATCGGCCGCCTCGGCCTACGGATCCCCAGGTAGCGAGTTTGAATCCCCGCCGAGGGGCCTGCAATCTGACGGAGGCTAATTGCGGAGAAGGCACCGTAGTAACCGGACGTTTTGTTGCACATCAAAAGATACCCAAGGGGTCCGAATTAATCCTCCGCTGGTGCGGGCCAGATGTCCGTCATTAGTTTGGCACATAAAACCTTCAAAGTTGACTTCTGCAGACACATCGTTCCCACCATTGCAGTTAGGCACAGCGTCAGGTTACAGTTTGACACCGCTTTATGTTGTAGCGTCATAGCTTGCTACCCTTGTTCAGTCAGTGTCTCACACTGCCTTGCGATCGTGACTGCTGCCACCATGTGGTCAATAAGTGGGTTAATGGTTACCGAAATATCGATTTACTGGAATGCCGAATGATCTTGCGAGCTGCTAAACTGGCAGCTCACGTTCAGGCTCTTGTCTGCGCGATCGGATACGCCGGAAAACTATCCGCAACTCTGGCAAGCTACCTAATGGAACAAGTAACCATGTGAGGGTAAGTTCTAAGTTCAGTGGCGACAGGTCTATTGTAGTAGTCATAAGTGACGCGTTGGGAAAGGATCGATGAAGAAAGAATAAACATTTAACACTGGGACAACACAACCACATCTTTCAACTAGCAGCGGACGATTAAAAATTCCCACAGCGAGCAGCCAACTAAACCCAGGAGGGAAAGGGGAGAGAAGGGGAGATAAAAAATGCGAAGAGCAAGTCAGAGAGGTGGGTTTATCTCAGATTTTAGAAATTCAACCTCAGTTTTCGTCAGCAGGAGAGAAGGGTTTTACATGTTGTTGTTTGCTGTGGTCATGGCAAATGACTCTATGATCTTCCTGCTGAATCTGCTGTTATGCCCCCCCCCCCCCACACAAAAATCCTGGGGGGGGGGGGGGGGGGGGCATAACAGCAGATTATGCTCCTCCAGGATATTTATGCTCCCCAGGATATTTATGCTGACAGGGTATTTATGCTCGCCGAGGTTTTTAGGTGTATGTGACATATGAGAGCCCAACTGCCGAGAACAGAATTTTCGGCTCGAAATTCGGTATCATTCTGCCGAAAACCGCCGATCGAGAACTGGCCGGTTTGAGTCGCGCTCACTCTCTTCCATGGTCACGGGCCGTTTTCCAAGGTTTAGACACAACCACCAAATTTAATCAAAGTCGTGGGTCATTGAAGGCACACACTCAATATTAAAAATAGAAAAAAATTATGAAACCGATTTTCGTGGCTTCTAAAAAGCTGCCAATATGTTGATTGAAAAAAAAAGTTGCACAGAGAACCGGAAGCATTCTATGCGTTCACTGCGTAATTCTCAACATGGCGTCGTGTTGCGTATCAAGGGGCTCACGGGCTGGACGGCGATGGCAGCCGATGACGGACGTGGGACCTCTACTTTAGAACTGTCGTTCGTGGTACCGGCGAATTTATTCTCCTTTGAGAGAGAAATTCTGGACCAATCAAAAGAATTGGTATTCATCCCGTACGACACGCCTGGCCACCAAGCCGATTTGCAAGAAGACATCGCCGAGCCGTTGCTCCTTCTCGTGTCTGAAGACATCGCTCGTGGAAACGTCAAGCACAAAGTGCGTACTTCGAGTTGAATATGCACGCATACGATTCCTTTACTAGGTGCAAATGTGGCCAATGCGTGGTGCTGCCCTATTTCGAGCCGGGAGTGCCTTTGCTGGAGTGGAACCGGCAGCAATCTTTCCGACCTTCTGTCAACCGGCTGCATTACTATGAAGAGTTCCCACAGTAGCTCAGTGGAAATATGTCCACTTCACATGCAGCGGACAGAGTTCAATTCATAGCGTGGGCATACCTTTTTTTTTTTTTTGTCAAGCATTTTGCGTTATTTACATTTCTTTTTTTTTACAATTATCACTGAAAAAAACAAATGTTGTGGACGATACGTCGCTGAACTAAATGGTATGGGATTTTCTTTTTGACACCTGCGAACTCAATGTAGTCACTTTCCACAAAATGCAAGGAGCATATAAATCAATTAGCGTCCGCTCTCCGAGGTGCCCATAACTGTTCTACAGGAATTACAGCCAGCCATTGGTCCTGATCCCGTTGATCTTTCGGAAACTTGTGTGGACTCTGTCGCACAACGCCCCTTTCGAATGCAGGATGTGTGAGGCAGCTCTTCACGCAACATCTTGGGGGTATTCTTTTCGGAGCCGATCGCGGAACTTCACCACGGGCAGTCACTAATCATTTTCAACTCTTGAATGTACAAAACAACTCATCTTGAAGTGCAGAATGGCGAGCGGAACAAACATAAATGCAAAGGAATCGCACGGCAAACAATTCCTGCAACACCTGTCGTCTGCTGCATGCAACCCAAAAAAAAAAAAAAACAAAAAACACGAGGGGGAAACAAAAAAGCACTTACCGTAAAATTCCGAGCAAGCGCCCCCACCCGTGCAAGAGCCCCCCCAACTTCACCGCTAATTTCACATTTCCGCGCCGTTCCGGGCAAGCGCCCCCCCTCCCCGCTCTGCACCCGTATCACGCATCGCGCTGAGCCGCGCCCAGGCAACACTGGCGTGTGAAGTTCAGTCCAAGAATTCAATCCAATCCAATCCTACTTTGCAGCCCGATCAGCCCCGGTGCCCGGTCAGCCCCGGTCACTACGCGCCATTGTCGCTTAGTTTTGGGGGTGTCAGGTCGGCTATGCATTCTTACACAGTGGCAAAGGAAATCGAGGTCGTCGGATGGCATTGTGAAAACTGGAAAGACGTACACCAGACGTCTCGACCCGTCAAGCTCGACCGGATACGGGAATGGGACAAGAATTTTGACAATTTGCTACAGTCAAACTACGGGAAAGCCAAAGTTCGACGAAAGCTAAGTAACGGCGCGCCGGTGTTCAGTGAATACGTGAACGACGACGCTCTTTTAATACCTGGAGCGCGAAAGAAGTGCAGAATGAGCCATTAGCAACCGGCTTCTTTCTGAAGAGGCTGTCAAAATAGCCAACTGGATGCAGTTGGGAAACATCGCGGAATGCTGCGAACTTTTCTTGCGGCCGACTCTGAGGAGTGTTTGATGGTTTTGAAAGTGATTAACATAGCATTGACAAATCTTTGGCCTAATAAAGTCTATGTTCTCAGAGATAAATAAAATATTAAATCTGTGTGCACTGCGCTTTTTTTCTTTTTCTGGCGAAAAAAGTTTGTCGTTGCCATTTTGAATTTTGGTGCCGTTCCGGGATAGCGCCCCCACTTTGCAGGCAATTTTGACATGCGTGCAGGGGCGCTTGCTCGGAGGCCTTACGGTAGTCTTCAAGCACTCGCTCCTCTATATTTCTCCGTGCGGTGTGGGAGTTTCGGTTTCGAGCAGTTGTGTTTTTTGGCTTTATTAAAAATATAGGTGACTGCAGCAAAATATTAATTGGGTAGTTTTCCGACACCATAATAAATCGCCTGGCAAAAAATGAAAACATTTTTTGGGGAGTGTTAGTGTCCCTTTAAAGCGAATCCCCGACATTTATGACCTATGAAACATGCTTTTTAATGCGAATAGCATTCTTTGGATACTTCACGCACTTTTCGTCTATGTATCTATGTATCTATCTATCTATCTATCTATATATCTATCTGGCTATCTAACCTCTTACGCCGCGGGTCGATAAATAAATAAAAAGACCGGCGCCGGCTGGGATTCGAACCGTTGACCCTTTGATCAGCAGGCAGACGCGCTAACCACAGAGCTATGAAGGCAGTCATTCACCGCACTCTAAACATTTGTTTATATCTTTACCATAGGACGCGCTTTGCAGCGCTGTCACAGCTACCGGTGCGCGCGCGTTCCATGCACGAGGGCTAGCTCACCCTCTCCCGCGCTCACCCTCTCCTCTAGCTCACCCTCTCCTGCGCTCGGGAGACCTCTAGCTCAGCCTCACGAGAGCGGAATGAGCCCTCGTGCATGGAACGCGCGCGCACCGGTAGCTGTGACAGCGCTGTAAGCGCGTCCTATGGTAAAGATATAAACAACCGTTTAGAGTACCGTTGGTTGAGACTAGCTGAGACGCCAGAAAGTCTGGTCGGTACCATTTTGAGTGTTTGTGCGTATGGCGCGTGCTTTGCTCGCCTTCCTAAGTGACACAAACGCACGTGCTGGGCTGCGGAGATCGTGCGCAGGGCTGTGAAAGTGTCAACAAATTTAGAATCGCCTCAAGAGTGGGCTGGCGTATCTAGAGTGTGCCGGCCACCTGACGAACGCGCAAAACTCCGCACCGTTTGATGCTATTCGCATTAACGTAGATAATCATTCCCAAAGGATGGGTTCTGCTGATTTTTTTCTTCTTAAACCCACGCTATAAAAAATGCAGAAGAAAAAAATAAAATGAGTGGCAACTTTTACCCCTTTAACTTGCAGCGAGAAAAAGTGGCCAAGTGATCTGGAGATGATTATATGCTGCCAATGTTGATCATAGCCAAGCGCTGGGGTTGTCGAAGTACAGGACACGCACTGAGTTGCAAACATTGTCGGTTTGGCTATCGTCGTCATTGCAGCACTTGGACACAAACCACTACCTGAATGCTTGTCAAGCTATTATCACATGCCCAAATCGAGTGCTCGCGCAATGCTTGGTTTTAATCTATGAGCCGCATTCAAATATCATCACTGGGAGGGGAGTACACCGACAATGTGACGCCTGTGCTTTTGATGCACTGAGCTTTGTGAAGGAGAGATTGAAAGAAAACGCTTGCTTTTTTTGTGAAATTGCACTGCAAGTTGCAAGTGGAGAGAAGAAAGCTGTCATCGCGGAAAAGTTTGGAATTTCTCAGAGTTCTTTGTCGATGATCCTGAAGTCGAAAGATGCAATCAAAAAGGCTCTTGCATCAGAGACATTGGCTAAGCGAAAGAAAACGACACTGTCGGCGCACGAAGAGCTCGACAAGGCTATGTACACATGGTTTGTTGAGACGAAGTTGAAGAAGATACCCATCAGTGGAAGCGTCGTGCAGCAAAAGGCCTTAAATTTCGCTTGCCTGCTGGAAATTGACAACTTCAAAGCTAGCACCAGCTGGCTGAACAAGTTCAAGGCCTGCCATGACATTGTCGGCAAGACGCTTAGTGGCGAGTCGACATCGGCAGACACAGGCAGTGCTTCCGCTTGGATTTCTGTACTCTACCAGTTCAGGTATGCCATTTTTTGGTGAATTTCACAACAACAAGATTTTCGTTAAAACAAATTTTTTCTCGTGCACCATCAATTTCGTTGTAGTGGGGTTCTACTGTATTTCATAGTTGGGAATTTCGCTAATATTTAATCAAGGCTCATGTTCTTTGACGAGTCTTGTTCTAGCACTACAAAGAACGGCAAAATTATCAACATCTTTGTAAACGTCACTGGTTGCCTGTGACAAGTTTTATTATGAACAATTAGGTTATACATTTGAGGCCAAAATTATTAACAAAAATTTGTAAAAGGCCATCACATTGAGGCAAGTAACCTTGTGGTTTTAAATGTGCTCGCTGAGTGCTACGAGTTAAGGCTCCAGAGGCTAGTTTGAAACAGAAGTTGACTTCCTTCGAGCGTTTTGTCCACCGCTGCGGTCAGCCGCGAACTGGAACCAGGCCTTCCCAGACTAAACCACGGTTACAAAATATAGAGCCAAATCAAGCTTACATACCCTCTGAGGGTCGACAAAACACAATCTATCGGATACTGAAGACCCTGCAAGGGCCTCGTGGCGACGGGCAACACCAGGGGTGTCATCCAACTGCTGCAAAGCAATCATATTCTGTTTATACCGGCATGTGCTGAGCAGGAAATTACTCGAGCTAAACCAAGGTTACAAAATATTGAGTCAAGTCAAACTTTCGTACCATCTCAGGGTCGACAAAAGGCTGATGTATTGGATACTGAAGACCCTGCAAGGACCTCGTGTTGACGGGCAGCACCAAGTGTGTTGGCGAACTGCTGAAAATCAAGCACTTTGTGTTTATGACAATGTGTGCCCAGCAGAAAACTACCCAAACGAAGCGACGGTAACAAAATATTGATTCAAAGCAAGCTTACGCACCAT
Organism: Ixodes ricinus; assembly: GCA_037355805.1. Lineage (NCBI taxonomy): Eukaryota > Metazoa > Arthropoda > Arachnida > Ixodida > Ixodidae > Ixodes > Ixodes ricinus. The sequence goes on along the minus strand of JAZHYW010064834.1, from coordinate 5,334 downwards.
CTGAGGGCCGACAAAAGGCGGTGTATCAGATACTGAAGACCCTGCAAAGGCCTCGTGTTGATGGGCAGCACCGAAGGTGTCAGCCAGCCGCTGCAAATCAAGTGCATCGTGTTTATGTTAACATGTGCAGAGCAGGAAACTCGTCTAACTAAGCTATGGTTACAAAATATTGATTCAAATCAAGCTTACGTACTCATCTGAGGGTCAACTAAAGGCGATCAGAGATCCCATCGCTGAGATGCAATTTTTGGAGCACCAAAATATGCATTCTGGAGCATTTTGGAGCACCAAAAATATGCATTCTGGAGCAGTTTGCAGCACTTAATGTTCATTTTCCGTGCACTTTGTAGCATGTAAACACACATTTTTAGCGCTTTACAGCAATCAAGTTGACTTTACAAGAATTTTGAAGTTGGCACGTATTTCACCAGGCATCTTTCACTATAACGCAAATGTGCTTCATGCCATATTCCAGTTGAAAACCATCAGGGGAAAGTTTTTCAGAGGAATTAATTATGTGTAATGAGTATCCACTATGATGACTGCGGTTGTACGACCAAGGTTGAAGGATTCAAGGTGTTCTACTACAACCTTCTGTTGCGTCCTTGAAAGAAATCGCACAAGGATGTCCAGTTGCTGCGCATGTTGCTCAGGTTTTGGCGTTTCATCGATCTGGATGGAGTAATACACGTCCGCCAACCAACCTCCTCTATCAGCTTCTTCTCGAAATGTGAACCCAACCCGCCTGAAATAATGTTAGAGGCTTTAGTCCTCCCACAGGAAAACTTTTCAGCAATTTTTGAGTCGGGAAACATTGCTGGGAATGCTCTGAATGCAGTGTCTGCATATGCAAATGGTATTGCCTTCACAGTCAGCGAAATAGCAAGCAATGCTTCTGCCTGGCTGAGACTGTCACTCAGTGTTGAGACTGCAGCTCCTCCAGTGAAATTCAGCATTGGTTGGAGTGATTTTAGTCTTGTCAGCTTGCCTTCAGCATCCACGGTGCTTCCCGGTTGCCTTCATGCGCATTTTTGCTGAAGCATGTTTTTTGATGGCAGACGTCCCATGCTGTGTGCATGAAATCACCAAGTTGCACAGAACACTAGTGATGGACCGAATCTGCCGAACTTCTGATTCGGCAAAGTCTCGGCAAATGCCGAACTTTTGAAGGAAAGTTCGGCAAAGATTCGGCAAAAATTCGGCAAATGTCTGCGCACGCGCGAGAACGCGACGGGACCAAAGGGGCCGTGAATTGCAAATGGACGCCGTGCAGTCGTGCGGTTACTATCGTGCAGTGCACGGTGGTGCAGCGTAATTCAACCAACTCAAGCTCGTTGTGTACAATCAGTGGTTACGGCGAGGTGTGGAGTGAGTAGGCAACACGGTAACTTTGTTTGTGAGCGAGTGTGGTTCTCTCTAATATTTTGTGCCTCAAGGATAGAAAATCGACCAGTAATTTACGCAGTCCACTGCGCAAATAACAAATGATGCGGTCCATTCTGGATGACGTGATTTTAATTTGACATTTCCAGTGATGCAACGAGGTAGTTGAAACATTGGCCGACAATTACTTTAAAGCTGTTAGCTTGGCCCAGCTCGTTTGTCTACTTGTTTGTCTTGCCTCGGCGGGATCTGTAATGGGTCCTCAATGCGTGACTTTTCGCGAGCGCGCGGAAGCGAGCGCACGGGCTATGGCAACAGGGTTGCGGGCCCAGCTTGTTTACGCTTCGCGAGAGCGAGAACTGAACTTTGCCGATAGCGCCTGCCTGGGAACAAGAAACGGCTCCGAACAGAACGATCGGAGGCACGCCACGAACGGCACGCAAAAGGACCTCACCATGTAATCAGAAGTTAACCACAGAAATAATAAACGTTATTTCATTTTTTTTTCTCAAATCAACGCCGCATTATTAAATAACGGAACGCCAGCACCCGGCCACGCCTGACAAAGCACTCCTCGCAATTATAACAATTCTGTTTTCGGCTCAGAAGTAGTGTGTGCCGCTAAAGCTGCGCACTCTGCGCGAGTGTGTGGGCCGCCTTAATTTGCGCAGTCTACTGGCCATATTTTGTCCTTCCTGTATTATTTGTTCGTCCGCGTCTAAAACGTCAAACTGTTGTGTTTTGCGTCCTATTCATTAACCTCACGGAAAGTTAGCTGGCAGGCGCCTTAGCCGTACGGGTTTGTAACCTTTCTGCCAGCCGCGCACGCTTCCCGACTCACGGAAAGTTAGCTGGCAGGCGCCTTAGCGTATGGGTTTGTAACCTTTCTGCCAGCCGCGCACGCTTCCCGTGTTCTACTATTTTGTAGCAAATGAAGATTGATTGAATGATAGATTGCTTTTTCAACTAGCGTTATTGCGCGATTTTTCTGTATCCGCATAAAACTAAACACGAACTATAATGCTCGACGTTGCACATCCTATCTTCCTAAACGCTCGTGTGAATCCTAACACCAGAAACTGCCATTCTTAAAGGTAAAAACGAACCGTTGCTAATATGGGATGCACACTTTCATGCAAACTGACGCCAAGTCACTCAAATCGAAAAACATGCATATTTACAATAATAATATTATATTATCTGGTAAAGGCTCAGCAACCGTTGCATTCGGGTTTTGCTGCACAGAGCGGTGAGTCAGGACCCAGCGTTATTGCCCTCATTTTAACATTGTACACATCATGCAGGCTTGCGCTGATGATGCCTCAAAACCAAAACTCGTGAGCGTGATCGTGACTGCCACCGCTACTACCCAACCTCGTTGTCACGCACTTCTGCTAGAAGTCACTCTAAAATTGCCAGTAAACACACAAAAACGCACCGATACAATTATCTTGTAGAATCCTTACTTAGTAATATAACTGTGTCAATATGCATTACATGTTGCATTTAAGTTAAGAAAACAACAGAAAACCTTTTTTCGCCAGAAAAACTAAATTTCAACATTAAGTCTGGTAACAATGTATTTTTGCCGAACCTTTGCCGAATCTCTAGGAAAATTCGGCAAAGTTCGGCTTGGCCGAATCCCGAGATTCGGCGCCGAACTTCGATTCGGCAAAAAGTTCGGCCCATCACTACAGAACACATCTAGCTTCTGGAACTTTTCGGACCAGCCTGGCACCACAACTTGATAGTGTCACCGTTGCTGTCGACTTCTTCAAGTATCGACGCAGTAAAAAACGCAAATCAAGCAGCTGTAACAAAAAAAAAAAAAAAAAAGAAGGGAGAGAAAGTGAATTTTTATATAGCTCGCATAAGCTCTGATCGAAGTGCAAGATATAAGTCACTGCCCTAAAGGGCTGAAAAAGTGTTGCGAAGTTTGCACTGCTTAGCATTACGTCTGACATAACCCCAAATAAACATTAAGCTATGCGATGTCGCTTTATTTCGTCGTGTCGATACCTTTTGGATTATCCACTCTAAAATATTGTTAAATATGTTTGCTTAATGATTGCGCTTATTGTTGCTTACCAGTACGGCCACCGGTTGGATGTAACGCGAAAAAAGAAGCAAAAGTTTAACAACCGCAATCAAACATCCGCAGCTTCCGCTCTGCCGCTTCCCCGCAATGCGCACAGAAAGCGGCAAAGTACCTATTAAAGACCGGAATAAAATGTTACACGTAACTAACGCAATGTCATGTGAAAATGTGAAGAACCGAAACCACCCGGGCGCGTCCTGCTGCGCGGGTATTTGCGCATTGAGCAATAAAAGAACAAAGTCTCCAGGTGCGCATTTCAATTGCGTCCAAACGCCAAGCGGAGTTCACGAGACACGATGTAACTCGAATATACATGCGACAATGGACAGAAATAGCGCACTTTAGAAAAAAAATGACGGCTGAATATTTGCATTTCAAACGAAAAGGTTCCCACGTGACTCCACGCTACATGGGTTCGCCCAGTCACGTGGAGCGAAAGTCTGACTGAAAGCCTAACTGAGGTCAGCCAGTCACAGGGGCTTACCTTTCTCAATGGCATTTGATGCACAGCAGTCCCCTTGAATGCTGGCTGTTCTGAACAGCGGGCTAACATAAACGTGGCGTAACTGCACAAAACAGTGAACCTTGGCAGAAATCAAACTCGCTCGAACCACGCCACGGATATGACCAAGATGTGGAGAAGAAACAAGAAATGTCACACCCACCTTCAGTTTCTAGTCGCTAGGCGGAGTGCCGGAACTGGTTGCGGGACCAGTTCCAGGTTCCGCTAGGTGTCTCATTTGTGTAAGGTTGCTGTAGGCTCGGGTAGGTGGCGCAAAATGCCGTCCAATCTGCAACCACGGCTTTTGAAGCGCTTTGGTGCGATTTCGCAAAATTTTATCAGGATGGTGCAGGAAATTGCTTTAGGCGCAAAATGGCGCATTTGGCGCAGGAATGGAATTCCTGGGCGATGTATCGGATATTGAAGACCCTGCAAGGGCCTCGTGTTGATGGGCAGCACCAAGCGTGTCAGCCAGCCGCTGTAAATCAAGCACATTGTATTCATGTTACCATATACAGAGCAGGAAACTCCCCGAACTCTATCACGGTTACAAAATATTGAGTAAAATCAAGCTCACGTACCGTGTGAAGGTCACCTAAGGGTGGTTCAGATGCTGAAGACCCTGCAAGGGCCTCGTGTTGATGGGCAGCACCGAGGGTGTCCGCCGTCCGCTGCAAATCAAGCACATTTTGTTTTTGTAAACATGTGTTAACTTGCACAGAGCAAAAAACTCGCTCCAACTAACTGACAGTTACAAAATATTTAGTAAATTTCGACCTCAACAGTGGTGTAACATCAAGTCAGGGAGGAATTCAATTCGCTTTGCACCAGAGTGTCGTCCAAAGAGTATTAGGGTGACATTGTGGTCTCTTTAAGGTGATAATATTAATGCAAGCGAACAGAGACGAGGACCAATAGATTGCAAACTAAAGGCTTTGCATTCCACAAGTGAAGCAACCCAGAACAATTTTATGGACTTGCCAGATTTCTGTAATCTCTTATTGTATGCATGTAGAATGTCTCACCTGCCGGTCTTTTGGAAGTTTTCTGGCATTGTTTGGTTTGCTGTGAAGAAACAGCGTCGGGATCGCGTTGTGTCTGAGCTTTTTGCGATCGCAACGACTGCTTTCGAATTCACTGTCTGCGAAGTGCACCTAAAAAAAAGGCATGGCAAGTAAGTATTTACTATGCGTATTCAAAAAAAATATCAAAACTATAAAGGTATCGCTAGCAAAACAAAAGCGCTTGTGAGAGGGCAAAGCGGAGCTGCGAGGCCGCTTCTAAAAACTCAAGCGTAAAGAAAGCTACGAGCGAGAGCGAGCATGCATGCTTTGACCGTGCCGACCGAGCG
>JAZHYW010064831.1:32500-35367 GCA_037355805.1 Ixodes ricinus | reverse complement strand
CACATGTATTGCTAACCGAGCCTCTGAAAGTGGCCTTTGTATCCACGGAGGAAGCTAATCCCCCAAAATCGTTTTTGTTTCCATCGGAAACAAAACGACTTCTAATCTCCCTCTCGCGGCTTCCACAACGCCAAGTCAAGGTCGAAAGATAAAGTAAATATCCAAAGCAAGGCAAACCCCTCTCCCGCGTTGGCCACGACGTCACGGAAACGGTGGGACGCTATTGGATCGGGAGGTGGCGGAGGGATATAGCGATTCCCTTTGAGGGGCATTTGCCGCTACCTTCTTGACTTGTAACCAGGATGCCCTTTTAGCAGATAGGAAAAAAAAACAAAAAAAAAATCCTAAATACATAATTTTTCCGCCTCCTCGTTTCTGCGAAGGAGTCGCCAATTTTATCTGCGAAGGAGTCGCCAAAAGTTGTCGGCGTTATCCCAACACCGGACCCACTGGAAAACAGGGTTACGACTTTGGGCCGCGGGGCCACGCGGGAGGAGTTCCAATACCCCTCTGTCCCGCCAGTTAGTTGTACGTCATTCAGTTCTCCCTGGATATAGTTTCCACCAGTCCTCCAAACTTTTCTTTGTTATTAAAGTGCACTACTCCATTCTTCCATTTTCGTCTGCGAACCCTAGCGCTCTGGCCAATTCCGTTGCCCCCTCCGCGAGGGCGGGAGCAGGCCATGTGCACATCAACACCACACGTTTATTGTCTCATCTTCCCCTTAGCATACGGCGCACCGCTTATCCATTTCCTCATACTTTGTCTTATATGTCCTATAGTCCTCAATCAGGGATTTTCCTAGACCCCCCCCCCTAGGGGGGGTGTAGACCCCCCTTGTTTTTCTGAAGGCACCTCCTTAATTCACAACGACTCCTATATTCGCAATGCCCCCCCCCCTTAGCCCCCCCCGAAAAAGTTAGACCCCCCCCTGATTTCAATTCCTGGGGATACCCCTGTCCTCAATACTCCTGTTCTAGCCTCAAATAACAACGAGCCCCTTGGGAATTGTCATACCAATGTTCCTTTCTTATTTCCTGTTTTCGTCCGCTATATAAAGTTGATTTTCCTGCATTCTTTCCTCTCACATTTTTAGATGCGGAGCATCTCTTGCTCGGGTCTATGTCCCGCGGCGTCGGCGTCGTCCGCGCTCACACTACGCATGCGCAACTCTCCTCCTTCCCTCTCTCCAACAGCTGCGCGTTACTCTCTCCGCTCTCTCTCTCTACAAGCTGCGTGCACTGCGCGTGCGTTCGCTTCTACTCACACCGCGCGCGCATGCGCAGCTCTCCTCCTCTAGTCTCCTCTCCTTCAAGTGTGAATATACACCAACTCATGTTTACAAACAAACCGGAGCGCCCGGAGCGCCCCTAGCGGACGCCACCGGCGCCGCGCATGCGCGATGGGGGTGTGGGCAACAAGCTCGCCGTCGCCCATAAACAAACCATTGAAATGCGATGTTATCGGCGTCGGTGTGAGTCTCCCTGCCCTTTATCGCTTTCGAATTGTTGATTTTACGTCTTCCTGACAATGTCTGACTACATGAGCGGCGTCAGCGAAATCAACGAAGCTCGTTACACCGCAAAACTTCGCGTGAATAATCTGACATGCGGCGATTCATTCCGTGTGGACGCCGCAGAATGTACGCTATAGCCTGATTCACATGATGAGATTTCGCTCGCAATTTTCAGTCGCGACGTCGCTCGGGCTGCAAAAGCGTGAACCGCAGCTGAGATGGTCGACGTCGATACTGAATATCGCAAGCAGAATCGGACGAAGTGAATCAGGCATAACAAGTCGGTGATGGCCGCTGGTAACAATAATCAACATCTCCTTGTATCTACTGTTTACGTCGAGCCTGCTTACCAACCTTCAAACTTAAGTCTTTTGAGGCCTGCACTTACTTCTTAACGCAAGTACCGGGCCAACATTTGGTCTACGGGCCGGTGTCGTCTAAAAGAGCAGACGACAAGCAGAAGCGTTTGAAAGAGCAGACGACAGTTCGAACGATCAGACGGCCGTTCGAACTTCAAGACGCACTGAACGTAGTCCGCAGGTGGGCCGTACAACTTGAGGGTTTTCCGGCGTTCATGTTGGAACAAAACAAATAAATCTGATGACCACAAGTATCCGTGAATTCAACCCAAAGTGCTTCCCGCCCAAGCAATTGTGGTCCGGCGGCGGCTGGTTTACCACATATCCATGTTCTCGGACGAACCGAGAACATGAAAACTGATCTTCAAACCTTTCTCGACTCTTTTGGCACAGCCCCAGTCGCGGCGGTTTGACGAAAAGGCATGTTTTCGTCAGGTTCCTTTCAAAACAACGCAGGAATACACGCCTCACATGGGACCTTCCGCCCACAGCCCCAGACCGGAAGTGCGACCGACGCGCCACCACCGCGCCGTGACGTAACAGAGATGAGTTCGTGTATAATGGGGTATCCACACGAAGGAGAAATCCGCCACTTTCTTCCGCGGACTGCGCATCACGTGCGACATACGTCATCCCTTTTCGACGCCTCGCGCCGCCGTTTTCCTCCGTGGCGGAGGCGCGGAGGCTTCGTTCCATCAGCACGAAAGCTCTGCAGGTGCACGCGGCGGAGCCGGGACGGAGTTTCCCGGGTTGTTGACGTCACGACATCCGTCCGCGGAGTTCTCCTTCGTGTGGATACCCCTTATGGCCCATTCACACTGGAAGCGGATCCGCGTTCGCGAAGCGTTTGCGGATGCGGCTCGCGAGCGACCCCGTTCAGACACACCCAGAGGCGGTTGGCGGTTGGCGAGAGGCGGTTGGAGGTTTCTCGGCGATAACGCGTGATCTTTTGAGAGTTGCGTTTGGCAACCTTGTTTTACAATCCAAAATCC
>JAZHYW010064831.1:0-27500 GCA_037355805.1 Ixodes ricinus | reverse complement strand
TCGACATACCCACCACCAAGCGGTGGAAAAGGCGGCGCATACTAGAAAGCGTGTAGTGGGATCAGACACCAACGAGCGGCGAGCGTAGAAAAGTCCCGGATGTACGCGGCGGCGCTGCGGTCGCATCGACTGGAGGATCCGACCGGTTCCGAGCGTTCCCAAGGCCTTCGACTTGCGGTTTAGCCATTTGGCGGTATGGCAGCTCGAAGTGGCTCCCGTTCTGAACTGATCTTTATCCCGTGTTTGCTGTCGTTTGTGGCCAATGAAGTGTCATGCAGAATTAGGTTAATGGCTGCAATGCGAGTCGCCCTGGCCGCCCGCTTCATACAGCCTATCCAGACACATGCTTTAGTGGCGCCCTCTCGAGCCGTCGACACGGAGTGCGGCAGCCGTGAGCCGCTCGCTCAGCTCACTACCCTCTCTAGCTCTGGCCACTAAGCAACCAAGGATGTCATGGAGGAGGTTATTTTTTGCTTGTTTTGTAATTTTAATTTGCCTATAACTTTTAAAATATAGCGAAATTCGAGAAAAGAAAAGTTTAATTAAGTTACTACGTTCAGTGCGCTCAAGTGTGGTGCAAATTAAAACCAGTAAAGAAGTCCTTGCAGGGCCCCTTTAAAAGAATAGAAATGAAAGGTCTAGCGGAGAAAATAAAGCATCTAAAGTTCCCCATCTCTGTAGAAAAGAAATGTCTGCTCTCCTTCCGGTGTTGAAAGAAATGTATACGTCCCAGATCAAAGATTCTATACTGCTCAACTGCGGTGTTCGAAGAAACAGCGTCGATGAAATGTCGTTCGATGAAACGGCGTTCGATGAAATGTCCGGACGCACTCGGGGACGTTGAATACTTGCGCTGACGACTGCGCCTCGCTTTCCAGGTTGCGTACCGTAAACCCACGACTCATTATCACTATAGTATAATGACGGTGTTCAGGAAGTTGGGGTCGCCGTTTGCAGAGACCAGTAGATCCTGCGAGACCTGCAGGCGGAGTTATTTTTGTTGCATCGTTAGCAACTCCTCACGAATTTCACGGCCACTCTCCGCAAGGCCAGATTCTCGTTTGAAATGGACTATACCGAGCCAGGACTCGTTCCCTCTCGTCCGCAAGTTATCGGATGCTTGGTTCTATGGCTGTCTTGCATGTCCAAAGTTCGCACTTGGTCAATGACATGGTTATATTCCGGCTATGTCGAAGGCCTCCTGGAACGCGAGTTGCTCTCCACCACCGGCAGCCATCTTTGAACCGGTTGTACCGCTCCTTAATTTGCGTAATTTGCTTGGAATCGTCGCCGAAAGCACGCTGAATCTTCCGGTTGGTTTCCACTTGTGTACACCCGAGTTTGACGCAAAATTTGGCGCACCATATTTGTCCAAGTCCTTCAGTCATTTCTCGAAGGGAAATCCGACAACCGCCGAATACGCTCCCTCCCTCCACTCACAGGCTGGCCGCCAGCGACTGACGCTCTCTGCGGACGTGAAAGCATTCACGCATGCGCGTGAAACTACCCTCCACCAGAGGACACCTCTAGCGGTTTATCTGCTTCTGCTGGAATAATCCAGGTCGGATGCTTTTTGGACAGTCCTCGTACGTACACTATAGGATGCAAACAGGCTTCGCAAATGCGCGGGGCGTGTCGGCAGATAATTCTGGCATCATGTCTGCAGCGCGTGATGTACGCCAGGGAGAGCTATAGACGACGCCCCGCTCTGGCTAAATTCGTGCCGTTCGCATATCGCGGAACATGCCGTAAACTCCCGCGTTTTGAGCGCAAAGGGATAAGTGTACAGCGGAATCGTGAATATCGTTGATCAATTCTTGACGTTTCATCGAAAGCTGTATCGTCGAACGCCGTTTCCGTCGAACGCAATTTCATCGAACGTCGATTCGTCGAATACTCTGAAGGCTGTAAAGAAGGAAAGACAATGAGTCGAAGTTTCGAGAAACAGCAATAGCCTTTTTGCCCGTGGTCTTGCTTGTTCCGTCGATTTCGTTCAGGGAGATATATGTGGCAGTTTTCAATGTCTCGCTGAACGGCGGGAGGTCTCTTGTGCGTTTGGTTTTTACTTGTTGGTTTCTTCGCTAGATTCGTTGTCGTGGGCACAAGCGACTGTCGTACGCGTCGTTCGTACATATGGCCGCATCCTTATCAACGCAAGCTTTAATGAAATGTACAGGGTGTGCCATGTAACTTCAACCAAGTTTTAAACAAATATTTTGGTGCATTGTAGGAAGACGAAAGCAAAGGAATAAGTTTTTTTAGAGCAAGTAAGGTTGTTTTTTGTACTTTACCTAGTTAACTAATTAGGATGATTTAATAAACTCTTGAAAATATTCAATGTACAGCAAAAGTTCTAATGACGAAGTTGTAGAGGGTCCTCAGAAACGTGCAATTCGGTACTTTTTTATCGAGGAACCTTAACACTGTTCTTTTTTCTGGGCTATGCGCCTTGTATGGCAGCCGGGCTGTGCGCTACGAGGCCTGCAAGCCGAATAGAGCACTGTTGACAGAACTTAAGAAATTCGCGTTTTTTTTTTTTCGTGTTTTCTTCTATATTTTTTTTGAAGCCGTGAATTTTTATGAACCGTGTTAGAAGTTTTTTGATAAAAAACGCTGAATTGGATGTTCCTGAGGGCACTCTACAACTTTGTCATTTTATACTCTAGTTGCACAAGATAACAGCTATTTACGAGATAACTTGATATTAATGAACAGCGAGTCAAAGCGCAAACGAGCTGCAGAAGGATTGGACATTACACGACTCTATAAGACTGCAGGAGCAAAGAACGACGCATGAACTTTTAGACTTTTCGTGTATATGTCTTCTTTAGCTTACCTGCAGTTTCAAGGCTGCGTTATGTCAACATCTTGATATGATTGGAAAGATGCTGACTGTTTGAGTGGCATGTTTTATATCCTCGAAGAAGTATTGCACATTCGAGTGTTTGTACGATGTTCCTACAACGAGTGTTGTCGTTCGATGGAAAGTCCACTACCGTTTTGATTAAATACGCTCACAAGAAGGCCCATGAGAACGTGAATACATTTTGTTATCTCATATATATACGTGATTTCAATAACTTCGAACAACGAACTGCCCCACTGAGCAACAGTATGGAAGCAGGGAAACTCGGCAGGTCCACCTATAGGGAGACGTTATGCCCATCAACCCCCTTATCAAATCTTTTTGCTTATCGCAGCAGCGACACTATGTGTGGTCCCAAGTTCTAGTGGCTCTCGCCCAGGTCTAGGCGTAAACTCGGTTTGCCTCGAGTTTTGTCTTTTTTTCTTTTCTTTTTCTTACACGCTGAAGAGTTACACACGCACTCAAGATCGAGCCTCGATCTGCCCGGTTTGCTTTTCTTTTTCCCCCGCCTGGAATTTTGGCAGTTTTACAAGGCGGCGCGCCGTTCCTGCAGAGGAGACCGGATGGATGGTTGAGCCGTTTTGCTGCTCCGACGCGAATCGCGGTGGACATTTTTGCTGCGCGTATACACTTGCGCGCCCCGCAATTTACCGCCGCTGCGCCGTCAACTATGCCTCCACATTTCTTCGTAAGTGACATCATTCTTTTCTTCTTTTTTTTTTCATTACAACCGAGCCATGTTGGGCGGCACGCACATGTGTTTCCCACACTCTCTCTCTCGCTCCCTCTGCGGCGGAGCGCGCAGAGCGCGGAGTGACCCAATTTTAAAATAACGGGGGAAGAGAAAAGTACACAGAGATAGTAGTACACACACACGGAGAGAGCTGATGGCCTGCGTTCCGTGTTATTTGCGGCGGTGGGAAAACAATGCGTCGTTCGACGGAGTCGTGGCTGCGATCTCTGTTAACTCCCTTGTTTTGTAGATTTTTTGTTCTTTTTCTTTTTATGTAGGGAGGGATAGAAATGGAAATTCTACGAGAGTGGAACTGTACCTCGAATTGGACGCCATGTGTTTTGGTCTCGGTGTCGTTTGATGACGCCACAGGTGGGGAAAGCTGGGTTCTGGCATGCCTGCATGACGGCGGCTGTTCAACCGATCAATCGATCATTTGTTTTATTTTTCGAGGCTGGCAGCAACTCTCCTTGAATGGTCCAAAGGTACAAAAGCCCAATCAATGCTGCCCGACAGGACACCACTGGCCATCATCGCGGACAGAGTCCAGCAGCACGCGGTACACGCGACACAAACAAATAAGAAAAAAGTACACGCATACATTATCAGCAGCACCAATATGGCAGTGCAATAACGTCTATTTAAAAAAGAAAAAAAAGTTATTCGTGCGTTGTTACCGTCGCCCTCTCACTGTTTTCACTACAGTTTCACGCTGTTCTAACCTAGTTTCGATGTTTACCATCATTACCAGTATACACTAGCTCGGCTGCGCTCTAAGCATTTTTCTTTCCTAAAGCATCTAAACGCTCGCCACCGTTTAGAACTTCCAAGTTTTAAGTTATAACATAATAATAATAATCGTGTTGTGTGTATGTTTATACAGCCGGAAGTTAGCCTGCCTTATTGGGCGTCTGGTGTCTCGGCCGTATAATGAGCAATATAGCCAGTGCAGTACAAGCGCTAGCCTGGGTACCCGACCGCACGCCGCTACGGTACGGTACGATACGTTACAATACAATAGAGTTTTAGGGAACTAGGTTTGCACATCGGATACGGTATACGATGGGCCCTCCGGTATGCATCGCGCATATGCGAGTCTTTTGCGGTAGCGCATGCGCAGTTCGTACAGGAGGGTCCATCGTTCCGTATCGGATGTCCAAACGCGGTTGCCTAAAACTCCATAATACAGATCGGCACTCCCGGTACGGTACGATAGAGCCGACACGCCGGTACGAGGAAAAATCGCAATACACGGAAGAAATGAAGTGCTTGTCTGGCACACCGGCAGGGCATCGCTCCCATTTATTCTTCTTTTTTTTTCACTCAGTTGTTTGGGTTTGATTGTTTCCCCGAAAGTCCATGCATATATGCCCATTGGGCGGGGGAAACGGTATTTCCAGACTTTCCCCTCTCCCGTTTTTTTCTTCTTCTTGTTTTGCTCTTTTGCGTTTGCGCTGTCTTTCCTGTTCTGTCCTCCATCTCCGCCGCGTGATTGGGTATATACTATATATACATATTTGTGTACATCCTCATTTTGATGGCGTTCTCTTCTGTGTCGTTATTCGTTGGTCCCGGGTGTGAGAGCCAGTGTTGCGGAATGGGCACCCCCATTCCATTCCCACATTCCATTCCGGGGAGTTAGAGTTTGCGATAATTCAATTTCCTTTCAACTCCTAGGAATGTGGACACTGGGCCCCATTCTCTCTGGAATGACTGAATCGTTCCATTCCATTCCTCTAATTCCTAAACGTAAAAATTGGCTTATTGACAGCTACATTGTGTTGCCGGCATAAGCACCATAAAGCTGACATTATCAAACTACGCCAGACAATTGCAAAAAAATGCAAAAATGCCTCAAAAAAGCACTGATTTTACTAAGCGGAGCGCTATGTAGCGCAAAGTGTTTATTTGCATTACTCAAACATCGAGAAAGCCCCCTTGATATTTCGATGCTTGTATAAAACATCAGTCTTTCGACCCCGTAGCTCGCAACAAGCAACCAAACTTAAATCCATAAATTTTTTTTGGGCAAAATTTTTTGCATTTGTGTTTTAGGACGTATGCGGCCAGCTTGTTTGTTTGATAAGACAATCAAGATATCCAGTTCGTGCGTGGCGCAGAAATAAGCTATATTAGCTGTATTCTTCAAATACCCGCACCAATACGGCTATGCGCTGCTGGATTCTGGAAGCGACTCCATGCACAGTGGCAAGAACACATCCTCTGACAAAGTGCAGCCTGTACGGCGCAGCACGAGAGACTGTATAGACCATGTCACGAAACTGCTTTCTGGAGGTCTAGGCAGTTCGGTCACGCGACAAGAGCGGTGACGAGTACGACGATCTGATTAACCTTACGATGGACCGCAGCAGACAGCACGAGAGCCATCGAAACCAATCCAGTGCCTTCTGAGTGTCGCGTGACCCTGGGGCGCAGCAACGCGCCGTGCGTATAGCCCCCCTCTTGGTGCTGGATTGCCTGGGGTGACTCATGGCGTCCGCAGCGGTCCATCACAAGGTGAAACACAGTAGGCAGAGTCTAAAGTCAAAGGAAATGAGCGGGAATCCGCTAGCTTGTTCTGTAACCCTAACCCACTTGAATGTAAAACATATAACAGAAAAAACAAGCATCGGAACAAAGACCAAGTAAAAGGCGGACTTACAACGTAAAAATGCAGGTATAAAAAGACGAGCGTCGGAGCAAAGCGCAAGATGAGAAGAGAAAGTGAATCTCGCTTTGTTTTAATGCCGAAACAAACCCAGATTTCGCACTTCAAGTGCGAGCGCACGCGAATGAACGTGGAAAGCAGCAGGGTTGGCCGCCTGCTGAAACAACGCTCCTCGAACTATAAGAAAACAATAACTGATCATCTTTCGGCGGCGCGAGTCAACGAGTTATCAGAGCTCTGCGAGTTATGAGTCGTCCCCCGCTCCCAGATCTCAGTCTGTGCGCGCGTGGTTTCTCCATGCCTTCGTTTCTTTTGCTTGAGCTTGGTTTCTTGTTTCGCTCGCTCTCGTGACGCCAGTAAAGCCCGTCACCCGTGCGAAAGGCGCTACCCTCCCCTTCTCTCCCCCCTCTGCTCTTTGCTTTGAGGCTTCTTTTTTGTATTGCATTTTTTGTGTACAAGTCTGTTAGAGCTCCACGCGGGTTAGCTGTTTCCCGCCCGCTCATTTTATTTCTGAGCAACTGGCTCGCTGACCGGCTCATTTCGCTAACCGTAAACACACAAAAAAAAAAAAGAATAATTGGGCCCATTCCATTTCCATTCCATTCCGGGCAAAAGGCATCCAATTCCATTACCATTCCATTCCCCTCAACGTTGCCTACCATTCCATTCCCATTCCATTCCGGGGTCGCGAAAATTTGGAATGATTCCGGAATCATTCCAACTCCCGGAGTAGCAGCTCCGCAACACTGGTGAGAGCTGACTGTTGATGCGTGATTCACGCAGCGGATGCCGCCAGGAATCCGACCCCCTCCTTTCCCTCTCCTCCTTATATCCCCCCTCCTAGCTCTGAGGACCGCCCTCCTTTCTTACTTTCTTTATTCGGTTTCTATCTATTGCGGTGTGTTACCGTTTTCGTTGGTCTTTTCACCGTCAAGTTCCCAAAGAGATTTTATTTATTTATTGTCGGCCGCCCGTCCCGAGGCTGAACGCTGCTTCTCCGAATGCACACGAGTAAACGAGACGAAGATGAAATCGTAAGTATAACAAGAATAATAACTCGCTATGCACGAAGGACACTGCTAAATGTAACACATCCACCGATGTGCCAAAGGAAGCGAGGAACAGTAAACGACGTCTGGTTGGTTTCTTAACCTAACTCATGACACGAGGGGCTTACGTCGCTGTCGGCCCCCCATCCCTGTCCTAGCGTGTGCATCGGCTGCATCTCGATTGCTATTGCGGCTTTTTTTGTTTCTTTCTTTTATGTTTGGGGTAGCAAGTGATGTCGTGCGGGCCGCTAGAGAGAGTGGAATGCGTGAAAGAGAGATGCCGGTGTGTGTTACTTTACGGGTATTACCGATTCTTCGGAAGAGGCCCGGTCGAAGAAACTGTATATATATAAAGAAAGAACACCGCGGCGAGTTGAAAAGGAAGAAAAGTGTGCAGCTGTAGCGTGTGAATATGGATGAACATGGCTGCGCCGGGGTCGGTCGAAACACGGGGAAAAGAGGGGGGGGGGGGAAGATAAGACGGAAAATAACAACAACCTGACTCACGGGGGTTGTGTGGGAAAAGCGACCGTAAGGTTTCACAACCCCCCCCCCCCAACATTTTATTTATTTTTATTTTTTGAGAGGGGGGGGTGCGTGCGTGATAGCTTTTTCTTACGTGGCGTCTAAAGGCCCCCCGCTTGGTTCCTCACGCTGCTCGTGGCAGCAGATGCGCTTGAAACAGTGTCGCATGTGGATTCGTGTCTCGGAGGATGCCCGCACGGACTCGATCCCTGTCACGGGGGCAGTGTGGCACGCTGCGTTTCTGGCGCGCACGACTCGTGCTTCTGCGGCACCGGTGGCTCTGGCCTCCGAACCTGGTAAGAGACACGAAGCTCATCATCAGCGAGTTTTTTCAATGCGGCATTCTGGCATTGACGAATCCGCAAATCAGCGCGCGCGTGTTCTTTACTTCGAACAAAGAGCCAATCACGTGCTGTCTAACTTCCGGCTGTAGAAACATGCACACACAATTTGCTTTGCAAGCTCCACGTGCTCGAGGTTTGTCTCTGTCGGTTGTTTCTGTTCGTCGCTCTAATAAAATTTGGGCACTACACATTCATACATGTACATACAAACACACACACATATAGATGTGTGTGTGTTCTACGTGCAAGCTTCCTTCTTTTTTACGTAATTGCGCAGTTTTAACGCTTCACGTATGCCTCGTTAAAATGTTCGGAGAAAGACGTGGAACGAAAGGTCGCCTACAGAACCTGGACATCCAATCAACGTTACTAAATTACTTGAGATGGGGAACTCCCGCGGAAGGGGGTACCACCACTCACTCCCTTCAGTCCGCCTCCCGTCGTTTGAAGCGCCATCTAGATTTTCCTTTCAAAACTGTGTGTTCCAGAAGCGAAGCCTCCGAGATCCTGAAGCGCGCGCTTCGGGATCTCGGAGGCCATGTCCAGAGTACGGTACATCATCTAGACTCTGTGCTTTGAAAACATACGTATTCCATAGACTACAGTTTATTTAGCGTAGCAGCTGTCCCCTGCGCGTTGAACGACGGGAGGAGAGCCGGGGTGGGAGAGGGGGTACTGCTCGTGCATGCGTCGTTTATGAGCTAACCTGATAACGTTGGGTTCAGTGTGCGCGTGCGTTGATGCGTCACGCTACCGCTCGATGCACGTGAAAGAGACTCGGGGCGAGCAGTCGTACAGCACTGGCTAAAGTTATCATCGACAGCGTGGAACAGCGTCGTCACACTATGGCAAAATAAACTCCCACTGCCTACTCACAGAACGTCCATTATTTTATTTTATTTTTGTTGCGCGTGTTGTCTGGACGTCGTGCAAGTTTCTTGTCGAAGAGCATTTAGCCCAAGCCGTTCCGGGGCTGCTTCACTCAACGGCGCGCTGCTGGAATGGCTGGGAGTGCTCCCCCAAGTGCTTGGGTCCCCTCTGCCTCGCTTCGGGCCCCCCCTCTACCATTTCCGTGGGAGGCAGAAAGTGCTGGCGTCCCTGCGGACACCCGTCACCCTTCTGCCGACGTGGTGGCGTGGCCCCTTCCTCGCCGAGGCCTTGCACCCTGGTCCGACCGCCAGACTATTTCGGGCACGGGGAGGAGGAGGAGGAGAGAGCGTGCCCGAGCACCACCAGGTGCCCAGGGGCTCGTCCTCCGAGCTTATTTTGCTTCTCGGAAGACGCCGAGAAAAACGACGAGACACGTGTGACGCGGCCGTCACTGTCGTCTGACTCGTCCTGTCGCGGTCCTCGTCTCGGTGTGACGGGCCTTCTCGACCCGACTCGAGTTTTAAGCCTTACAAACAAGTCCTCGGCGTTTGTCCACGCAGGTGTGGGCACTGCACTCGCGCCCTGCCCACAGCAGCGCCACCACAGTGGAGTGACGTTCAGGGCCGGGAAACGGAGGGAAAACGACGGAAGGAGGCTGGGTGCTAGTGGGTGAAGCACTACTCTTTACACTGTCCTCTTGGACTGCTGTCAACTTCCAGTTAGAAGCCTGCAAAATGTCGCCGTCGAACTTTGTTTCGTGACACCATGTGCTCTTTTCATAAAGGTCCATCGAGCAACATTGGCAGTTGCTATTGCTTGGATTGGCTAGATGGCCTGAAGGGCATTGAAAAATCGTATGGTTGTCTTTTTTTCGACTTGGGCTAGGTGGCGCGAGCTACCGCCCGTTACAAAGCTATGACATTAACATCCATCCATCCGACTTGGAGCGTATGTGAATGGATCCGAGTCCTGGCCGAGTGCTGACGCAGCCCTTTTGAAAGGTCTCTGTGAAGTGTGTCGTTCCCGACAGAGGTGTGTGGGCATTGAGCCTGCGATCGTCTGTCCCCGGCCTCCATAGATTACTCTTCACTGCTGCCGAACAAGTATCAAGCGCGCAGCTTTAGGGGAGCGGCTTCCCTGAGGGCAACCTCTTGCTCGCACGCGCAACGATGGTAGCGTAGTCGGGCCTTGCCCGGCTCGAAGCTTGCCGACGTGGTTTGGATAGGCGGTGGCGAAAAGTCAGCTCAGGGGTTTCACGAGCTCGATCCGTGTTTCCGGTGGTCGACGTTTCTCGGACGGGTGTATCGTTCAAATGAGAACCACCCTCTCGGACACGGCGGCCCGCTTTGGCGGCTCGCACGTTTGGCCGTTGGTTCGGGACACGAGAAGTCGCTTCCGAGGGTCACCGATATGCCATCTCTCCACTCGGCGTCTTAGGTTTTCGTGCAGTGTCTTGTGTTTGACACCTGGAGAGCGCTTAACCTTGTGGGTGTACGTTATACGCGTTCGAAAAGTTCTCAACATGGGTCTCTTCACGTACTTCGAAGGCGTTTACCCCGTGAAACGAGGTTTTCTTCGGAAGCGGTTCGAGTTCAGACGGGTCGGTGTCACAGCCGCAGTTGGTTGGTGTCCCGCCTGGATCTGCGCGGCCATTCGAACACTCGACACTCCCACTCCAGTCAGAAGAGACAGCACAATGACCGACGCCGCGGGGGACGCTGTTTTTGTCGCTTACTTCGCCTGTGTTGCTCTCCTTTCCTTCCTTCCTTTTTTCTATTGACGCGAGTTTCTCGTGACGTCGCACGATGAGAAACACGTGCTCTCTAAGCGCATCCCGAGACAGCTACTCGTCTGTCGCAAGATAAAGGAAGGCGGGAGAGGTTCCGAACCCTCAGAGAGCGGTGACGTCGCCACCCAGTACAATCGCACCGTTCTTTTTTGACGTCTTGGAAAGAAGGAGAGAGGGAAGGACACACACAAATAAATGATGTTGGGGAGTTTGTGGGCGGCATTGTTTTTCGAGATCGGCGCGAGCATCATATGGCGCTGCGGTTCTCAAAGCACCGGTGCTCACGTGGGAGCAATATACCACGTGGTTTCTACATGGCTCCCGATTGCGCCTGGAGGCTGGTAGCGTTGGCTGTATTGACCATCGTGTACTGTGCGACGAAGTCTGCCATCCTGAGCCTACTCGCAATCGTAAAACAAAAGGAAATTAAATTCTTTACTACGTTCATCGGAGGATCACCACGGAGGATAAAGCGCGTCCGTCCTCGATCGCTTTGTGAGCCAGTGAACCAGCGCGCTTCGAGGAACAGATGAACGTAGCAGCGATGGCAGCACAGTACAACGCTCACACGTGCGATCGGAGATGGGCTAGAACAACGAGAAAAAGAAGGCTATGGCACAGATGAACGGAGCTTCGAAGAAGCCAGCGATACGAGCGAAGCATACAAACGGGCAAAGCGGAGAGGGGGGCGTGTCTTCGGGCGTTAGTCAGAATCGCTGGAACAGTCAGGTACGGGTACACTCGGACACGAGTCACGTGACTCGAGCCTTTGTCACCGCGGCACTTGCAATCGATCCTGTGTTTGCCCGTACACTTCCCAAACGGATCGATCGCTGTCACATTTGTTCACTTATTCGGCCGCTGCGGTGTTGTTTCTAGCCTCGTGGGACTGCCTAAACTTTCGTCCCCGAAGAAACCCCTAGGTTACTATTTTGTGTCGTAACGTATATTTCTTACCTTTTTTTTTTTGCTTGGGTGTTTAGGGTCGAGAAGGCATAAACGGATGGAGCATGACGGACCCGACTCTTGTCCCGAAAAATTTTACCGGGAAGTTTACCACGTCGTGTGACCATATTCTGCGGTCGCGGGAGTTCGGCGGCGTGCGAAAATAACGACTTTCCAGACGCGAGCACTTCGCCCTGGCACGCAGGCGAGCATGCCGAACTCATCGAATATATGATAGCGGGACAATTACAGAGGCCGTGTTTCTGAAAATGTCCGCTTTTATTTTTTTAATTGTGGCGCGTA
The DNA here is from genome assembly GCA_037355805.1 of Ixodes ricinus. NCBI lineage: Eukaryota > Metazoa > Arthropoda > Arachnida > Ixodida > Ixodidae > Ixodes > Ixodes ricinus. The sequence continues at coordinate 15,408 of JAZHYW010064831.1, read as the reverse complement.
TTTTTCTCTTTTTGTGAAATGACCAACTCGGGCGTGCCGAAAAGAAAAGTGACAAGCGTTGACAGGGTCGCGTCTCTTGTCCCGTTTGTGTATTTTTTGGCTCGGGATTTGCACACGCTGAACCGCAGACTGGTTTGCTTCACACGCGGGAAATTCATCGTCGTCGCTTCACTTCTCTCTGTGTTTGTGGCGATGCATTCACCACCGAGCCGACAGTGTTCTGCAAGGTCGTTGTTGGACCAGTCGCACGTCGGTCTTTCTCCACGTGATCACGCTGCCGTGATGAAAGACAGGCCGACGGTTCATTGGTCCGACGAGAGGGTAGTAAGCCTGGCAGATCGCCAGGAGAAGCGGCCGCCGAAATGGAAAAGGTGGAGCGGCGGACAACGGACGAAAGGAGAGCCACGTGACTGGCGCCCCGCTGCGGCGAGGCGCCGAAACATTCCCTTTGCAAATAAAGATTATTATTATTATTATTATTATTATTATTATTATTATTATTAACACACTTCTCCCGAGCGAACAAGTGTGTTTCGGGTCCTCGCCGCTGCAAAAGCTGTGCGCTGAGGTCCAGGTTCTCTGAGAAATGACTTTCTGATCCTCTGTGCCACCAGATCCTCGCGCTCCAAATCTGCGACCGGGCACTCTGACTCCGTCGTCGAACTGCCAGGCTTAAAGCGCGAAACACATGTACGACGAAACCGTCCGATCCGACGTCCGACCACGCAATACGACGGTCGGAGGCGAGGGTTTTCAACGCTCTCCGGTGCTACGAAAACCCTCTCCCCCAAGGTCATTCCGGCAGTCCGCACGTCGGATCGGACGGTTTCGTCGTACATGTGTTTCGCGCTTAAGCGCGAAACACATGCGCGTCCAAACTGTCCGATTCGGCGTGCGAACCGCCGGAACGACGTCCGAGGGCAAGGGTTTTCGTCGCAACGGAGCGTCGGACGGGGCCTCCGTCCGGCGACGGCGTGCGTCCAACTTGCTAGATATCGCCGCACGGCTGTGCGATTTTCGGACGGCCGCAGCCAATGGCAGCACGGATGCCGCGAAGGTCATGTTGTCACGTGACATTCGGCCCGATCGGGCGAGGAGGCGCTTCGTGGTTCGGGCGGTTCGGGGAAGCGGATATTCCCCGCTTTTACAACGCCTACACGCACACATGTGGCGGTAGTGGCGGTGCGCGGTGAAGGAGATGGACGCCATCGAGTTTTCTCGCGCGCGCAAAACAAGCTGCTGATCTCGCGCGCCATAGCAAGCCGGCCTTCGGGGACCGATCGAGGCCGTCGAAACCCGAATGTACTCCGTTTCACCTTACGATGGAGAGCAGCGGACGCTACGAGCCATTCCAATGCCGTGTGAGTGTCACGTCAACTTCGGGAGAGACGCAGCAATGCGCGGTGTGCGTAGTCACGTGATTTGTACGCAGTGCTTGCTTCGCTGGGATGGCTCCTAAGGTCCGCTGCGGTCCGTCGCGATTAAGTGATGTTGAGCAGAAAAGTAACCTCACGGAAAATCTCTACACACGCACACTTTAATAGAATGTAATAAAAATATTATGTTTGCTTTAAAGTCAGAAAAACCAAGGGCGAGGGTAGTATTTTAGTTTTCTAGGCTAGGTGGCGCGAGCTACCGCCCGTTATAGATATAGCCATTAGCATTCATCCATCCATTCGGTAGAGGGATTCCCAAAACTGGGCGGAGCTGAACGGAGCGACGCAACGACGCGTCGGAAGCCATGTGTCGCGAACTGTCCTGTGCGGCGATTCGGAGCAGCCATCTTCCCGACAGTTCGCACGCCGGACCGGACAGTTTTGACGCGCATGTGTTTCGCGCTTCCGGTTCACACAGTTGCGTTTGACTGCGTTGCGGCGGCGAGAAACCAGGACATCGCCTGCTGCTTATATCGCGTGCCAAGATGATTCCTTAAATTCGGATTCCACGCTTCATACGAAGCGCAGATGTGCCGGTGACTCGCTTTCGGTTCTCGCCGCAGCGCAGTCAAACGCAAGTGTCTGAACCGGCCTTTAGTGAGTATAGAGGAGGAGGTATGGTAGTTCCCATTGCACTTACTGGTATAGTTTCATCGGTGTCGGCAAGGTGCACCAAGCTCCTGTCGTGATCACGAGAGGCACGTTGTACGAAGATTTAAGGGCATGTCGACGTTGCGTCCGGTAGTTTTCGTTCCGAGACCAACTGGTATCATACGTGTCGTGAGCCCGTGCACACGGCCCGTCGAGCACGCTCTCTACGCTCGGTAGAAATTAGAACTGGAGGAGACGAGTTCACTCGGCGAGCGACACGGCTTTTGAAGAAACGTGCTCCACCTCTGCAGACCGCTTGGCTCTGCGCCGCCATTTTCTGCCCAAAAGCGTGACGCCGTCCCGCTCGTCGCTGCCGTAAAATGTGCGGCGACTCGCGCGCTACTGCTTGTTGCGCCAACTCGTTTCGCCAGGGTGCCGCGCCCATTCCGCACTCGATGACGTGATGCGCTTCCGGAAAGTGACTGAGCAGAAAGCACGTCCACCACGAGCCGCGTGCTCTTCGCCTTTTTCTTGTCCCTCGAGCAGCGCTAAGCGCTAATCTGGGCTCGTCTTTCTAATGGCCAAATGGAAACAAAAAAATTGTCCCTTACTTATTATTTTTTTTTTCAAGGTCACTTTTTGGAGCGTGTGTGTGTTTTTTAAAAGCAGTGACTCTCCTATCCCAAATTAATAGCACTGTTCTCGCGTAACTACTTAACTACCTAAATCAAATTTTCTATTCGGTCCTGTGGTTGAGAATACCAATCCCCAAAAGTAGTTAGCGAAAGAGGGGGAGGCGGGGGAGGGGGTGTTATGATGAAATTAAACAAACTGAAAAGTGAGGTGTACATTGGAGGCACGGTGCCCCATCTCCGAGTGATGAATACCTTACCGCAATCCCCCCCCCCCAGACACACACAGTTTTTTTTTTTGTATTTTAGCTTGATGACGTCATGGGGCTTGCGGCATGATTTTAGTTTTATCGCGAGTAACCTATGCACCAACGTACAAACAAGCCCGCCTTTGCCCACACCAGGTTTGTGCACTGCGCTTGCGCAGAACCAGATTCGGGGAGGCGCATTCGTAGTGGCGACAGCAGCGCCGCCGCTGTGCAGTGACGTCAGCCGACAGCGCGGTGGAAGGTGCTCCTTGGACCACCCCTATGCGTCCATCTTTCGCCGCGTGATGGCGCTTCTGCTCGTAGTGCAGAGCGCATAATCACGTTGCCGAAGATAGACGCATGACCTGTCCGGCGTCTTTCAGGGCACCTTCAGGCACAGCCAAAGCGTATCCGCTTCGCAGCGGCTATCATCCGGGCCGCCTGTCCGTGTACATCGAAAGGTTAGGTTGCCCGGTGCTGCCACCGAGAACCGAGGCCGCCGACACGCGAAGAATGGCGCGGTGCTCCATTAACGGAGCACCAGATGGTAGTCATTCAGGATAGACTGACTGACTGACTGGCCTGCGGGGCCATCGGCGCGGCTATAGGGAACGGAATTGGAGAATACGAGATAACACGCGCTGCTCCCACGCGTGTATAGGCTGGGAGCAGAACGCGGCAAATCGTATATCGGTGATCCCGGGAGAAACAAAACGAGGAAAAGAGCTTCAGAGAAGAGCAGAAAGAAAGCAGACGATAGGCGTCGCGAGGAGTTGAAGTTGCCCGAACGCTTGTCAACTTTGTTGTTTTATATACAGTGCGCGATGGCTCTGTCTCCGGAGTAAGCTACAGAATAATACTATTGATACAGACATTGGAAGTTATGTTTTCCGGGTTCTTTGTGTATACACGGTATATCGAAGCGTCGCTATATGTGGTTTCATCGGGACCCCCGATGCCCGGGTCTATAAATGCCCCGTCGTTTTGGAGCGGCCGAAATGCGCGTGTATTTATTTCCCTCCAGAATAGGAATATGTTAGATCTATGCGTGTAAAGGTCAGTTCCCCGTGTCTCCGTTTTTTTTCCCGTGCACGCGTTTTTTTTTTTTTGTTTTCCGAAGTATCATTTTTTGGCCGCTTCCGGCCGTTTGAAAACGCTTATAAAGGGGCTGCCACTAGATCGGAAAGAATTTCTCGACGCTAAACAGATCGTTTTGGAAATGCGAGCAGTGGCTGAATAAAGTATCACTTCTTTCCTAAAGCAAAGACGTGCACCGCAAAAAAAAAAAGAACAATCAGAAAAATGAGGGTTATAAACTGGCTACAGAAAAAAAACACGTTTCTGAGTGAGAAGAACTGTCATAAAGTAATAAAATTGCTAAAATCTTTTCCTTTATTTTTTTTTGAATATGGTTTACGAGTTGCGTTTATTGTTTTTAAAGAGACGAAAGCGCGCACGTCCAGAATGACTGGCGCACAGCCGCAGGCAGAGTGGCTCTCATCTCGTGCTCGTGGTCTGGTTTACTGCATCCGAGGTCGTGAAGCGACGCTGGAAACCGGCTTTAGTTGGTCGAGGGACGGTGTAAACAATTGGGGATGGTTGGATGGGAGCTTATTGGTTTGTTTGCCGGTCCCTTTTAGCGGGCGAAGAATAGAAGCAGGGGTCGGCTGAACTGGGAACGGCCGGGGCAGACCGAAACGAGGTTGCACCGCGCAACCGCCAACCGAGCATGCGGCAAAAGTGATTGCATCGTCACGGCGCCGCCAGCGCCGAATATTCCCCCTCGCGGTTACAGCGTAAACTAAAAGTGCGACACAACGTCGACCGATAGGCAGACCTCGACGTCGCAATTTTGGAAACGACATTTAAAGCGTGCAATAAAAGCGTTCAATCTCGCAGCAGCAGTGATTGAAACTACGCAGTCTGCTTTGATTTAGGAACGCACGTTCGTTTATTCTACTCGTTGAATATGGACGTAACGAAAACCTCACACGCGCCAAGTTTTCAGTCACCGAGCTTTACACATGTTTACTTTGGCGACGCTAAAACGGCTTAAATTAGTCGAGTCGCACTTTCAGAGCTCACGACCACCGCTAGGGGTCTGTTTCGTGGCCCGTGGTTGGCCACGAGATGCTCGCTATATACTCAAACCAGTTCTTGCTTTGTGGGTTTCGTATCGGCGGCTGGACCAATTAATCCGGCGCAGAAAAGAATGATCATGTTGCATTCGATTGATTTAGCCGGTCATTGCAGGCGCTCGAGGACGACGAGCTTCGCTGACGATGCAGTTTTCACGCTGCTTGGTTGGATCCATCGCATCGTCGCCTGCGGTCAAACTTAACGTCAGACGGGGTAGATATATATATATATATATATATATATATATATATATATATATATATATATATATATATACGTATATATACGGCAACCTTATGTCGCAACTGGCAACTATATATAGTTCGGCAACCTTCTCGAACTTCTGGCTTGATCCCGACGAGGTAAGCCAAAATAATTTATACGGCAGTTCGTTGTATATTTCGCGCAATATAAAAGCAACAGCATGACAAATAGTAAACGTGCTGGCGAGCTGGTGACGATTAACCATCATTAATTATACTGAAAATTTTGGTTAAAAAAAACACACAAAGAAAACGGGAACATTAGGCAGTTGAAGAAGACGGAAGAAACAAAAATAGGACCAGGCGACGTCTCAAACGTCGCGCCTTTGTCTTTTTCTTTTTCCCTTCCAAGTGTTTTAATGTTCCCCTTTCCTTATCGCAGTTTCGGGTATTATCAATCGTGGCAAACCCGTAGTTTCACAATTTAGTTATTGCGTCAATGCGAAATACTTCGAATAAATGTCCCACCCTATCTCCGCTAGGTGGCGTCATAAGTCCTTCTCAGTTGCTGTTAGTCCTTCTAGATGAAGGACTAACAGCAATATTGAGGAACATTTACAAAGATAATAAGGTGATTATAACATGGGAAGGAAAGGCAACGGGGAAATAGAGATAGGACGAGGCCTTAGGCGGAGGTGCCCGTTATCGCCTTTGCTGTTTATGTTGTATCTGAGAGGATTGGAGGATAGACTAGAGAAGAGTGGGCTTGGATTCGACCTTTCGTACAGTAAGCTAGGCCAAAAAATTCAGCAATCCTTACCGGGATTGATGTATGCAGATGATATCGTACTAATGGCTAACAACAGGATAGATTTACAGGAATTAATGAGCATCTGTGGTAGGGAAGGGGAGGAATTAGGTTTAGAATTCAGTAGTGAAAAATCAGCAGTCATGATTTTTAACAATGATGAAGTTGAGAGGCTGAAAATACAGAATATTACAGTGGAGAGAGCTAGTAAATACAAGTATCTAGGAGTATGGATATGTGATGGTGCAGCATATCTCAGTGAGCATGAAAAGTATATAATAGGTAAGGGCAACAGAAATGCAGCTGTAATGAAAAATAGAGCACTTTGGAATTATAACAGGTATGAGGTGGTGAGAGAGATTTGGAAAGGGGTCATGGTGCCTGGTTTAACTTTTGGAAACGCAGTGCTATGCATGAAATCCGAAGTGCATGCAAGACTAGAAATAAAACAGCGCGGAGTAGGTAGGCTGGCTTTGGGGGCACATTGCAAAACGCCAAACCAGGGAGTGCAAGGAGACATGGGATGGGCGTCATTTGAGGGCAGGGAAGCTGCGAGCAAGATAGAATTTGAGGATCGGTTGAGGCAAATGGATGGGGAGCAATGGGCACGAAAGGTTTTCAGCTTTTTATACATGAGGAGTATAGACACAAAGTGGAGACAGCGCACTAGGAAATTAAGAGGAAAGTTTTTAGGCTATAGTGGGGTTACGGAAGAGCAGGTCTCCGTTAAGAAGAAAGTTAAGGCCACAGAAAGAGATCGGTGGCTAGAGGGAATGCAGACAAAGAGGGCTCTGGAAAGCTATAGATTAAACAAAACAGTTATTGCCAAGGAAAGCATTTATGATAATTCTAGGGGAAGCTCATTGTTGTTTGAGGCAAGGACAGGTGTTTTGCGAACCAGAACATACAGAGCGAAGTACCAGGAAATGGATACAGTGTGCGCTGCTTGTGGAGAGGTGGACGAGACGGCTGAGCACTTGATACTCTACTGTAAAGGGCTTCACCCTATGCCTACCGAAGACAACATAGATTTAATAAAGTCATTGGGTTTTAGAGACAGCGAAGGAAAAGTGGATTACAAGACAGTAGAGATTACCAAGCAAAGATTAAGTGAATGGTGGCAGAAAGCACGAGAAAACTAGGTATTTTCTTATTAACTGATGGCAAGGGGGTTTTATAGCCTCACTTTCTGTTCAGTGCAGAGTGTATATAGTTTTCACATTTAAATATTGTAAGCTTAAATGGTAAGACAAATTGGCTAGGTGGCGTAAGCTACCGCCCGATCCAAAGGGCTCAGCCGTATTCATCCATCCATCCATCCAGTTTCCGCGCATGCGCGTAATGCGGAGTGCAAGTTCTTCTGCTTCTTGCACAGGGATTGCAGTGACGTCAGAAAGACGCCGAGCTCTGATTGGCTCCGAATGGAAGGATAGTGGGTAGACCTCGAGGCAGCCAGCATTGAAGTCTATAGCCACTATCCTTCCAATCGGAGCCAATCGAGCCAGTCGGAGCTCGGCGTTCTGACGTCACCGCAACCCCTGCTCAAGTAGCAGACGAACCTTCCGCTCCGCATAGTTGGAAAAATGTGTCCGCCTTCGCGTTATAAGTTCGCAAAAAGTCGAACCTGCAGTCAAACCCGAACCTTGGCAGGTTCGCGGCATTCTCAGTCTGGTGCCGGGGTCTTGTGTGTTTATGCGTGTACATATACGCGCGTCATTTCATTTCGACGATAGGGATAATGAATGTGTGTTTCCCGTTTTCGGTGTTCATTTGTTTATTTTTTCTGAAACGGCGGTTTGGTTTCCGCCACATGTTTATATGTTGCTGATGAGATAATGTGCTTATTTTTCGCCATTTACAAAACTATACCTGTACAGTTGAATAGAACAAAAGCAAAATGAATCTGTCTGTTGAGTACATGGACAAGCACGATGCAATGAATTCACCGTCACACACTGGCAGCATACTGTCGTGCAGTCTGGACACAGCTGGCTATGACGCGCGACCGGTGGATGCATATCCCTAGAGTAACTGTATATGCACAGTTATTCTAGCCATTCCGTATTCGCCGCGCATGCGCAGAGCGGAGGTATCGCTCTTCCAGTCCGCGATCACACCACCACTTGGTCGTCTGTTACACGCGAAGCAGACGTCGCTAAATACTGCACCGGCTACATTTCTTATCTACGGCGTGTGGCAATGTCGTCATACTCTGACAGATTTAACTTCGCGCCATAGCCTCCTGTCCTCACGCTGTCTAAACATCTAGACTGATTTGTTCTGGACAAAACGTCCAGCGTTGGACATTCTGACCCGTCGGATATCTTTGTAAGCAGTGATGGAGTGCAGGCGAGCTGGTAAGGAATCGACATCTTGTAGAACCGTCTTTCCATCTCAGTGTCTACAAGATGTCGGATATCTTGCGTGTTTGGACATTTTGTCTTGTTGAATTCAGACGTGCAGCCTGGACCCGCGGAGGGCGACTGTATCGGAGACTGCGTCCCGTCCAATCGGATGGAACCAATCTTTGAACTGCGCCCCCCTTATCTCGTCGCCCTTGGAGCGCTTCCGGCTTCCGTGCCGTCCTCGGTGAACGAGGAGCGAGTCGGACAGTGTACAATGACTCACCAGTTGGTTATTGGCCCTTCACTTTCCGGCGCAAATGAGGAAGTGACCGGAGGCTTTAACCTAGTGGGGGTAAAAACAAATTGGCAGCGACCTCTATCTCCAAGTTCTACGATGCAGAAAATACGCGGGATTTGAGGACTTCCCGTCATAGAAGTCTACGTGTCGTTGACGTCCACGTGACTTTATAAGGGTACGTTGTAGGGATGGTCGCATTTTTGCACGCCGCAAAATTTTCGGTTTTTTTCATTTTTTCTGCATTTGTTTAACGTTTTGATACAGTGGTTTCACGGGCGGGGTTGTGTCCTTCCCACGGTAGGTCTTTGTCGGCCAAGTCTCCCCTCTAACCAAGAGGGCCGTTGCACTCCAGGACGACAGGCCTGCGCGGCCAGCGTAACTCCTAAGTGCACTTGTCAACGGCCTGGTCGTTTCGTAAACCAGACGAAGTGCCGTGGACCCGAGTGTCGGGCGCGGGCCACACCGGCGGAGACCGCTGCCCGCGGGTCAAGTTCCAGTGGCTGTGGGGGCTGGCTGCGGTGGCCCACGAACACGACGAGGGTTGACGCGAAGACGTCGACGCAGCATCGGGTGAACCCCCGGGGTAGTCCCCCGTATTCTTGGAATCCGGAGTGCGATCTTTCGCTGCGCTTTGTGTTCGCAGAGACCCATGTGTGTTGTGTCTGCCAAGTTCTCCGTTTATCTATTGGTGCGAGCCTCGAGTTTTAACGGGCTCAAGTGGCCCGGTAGTTTTTCTCCCGCGGTTCGCCGCTGACAGCCCCTGCTCTGCGGCTTAGCGCGTCGTCCTCACCGTGCGCGGAAGGACACTCGACGCCGAGACGTCCGTTTTGTAATCTAACTATGTAAGCCGTGCGCGAGAGTGTAATTTCCTTCTGCGTAACTTCTTTTTTTGTTCTTGTTTGTGTTAAAGTAAAGTTTGTTTTTGTTTGTTGTATGCACTGCAACTTCGCCTCCAAGTCCGTTAGCTCTCCGTCTTTGGCCCCAACAAGAAGTCTTCAACAGGATGTTCCCAGGCCTTGATTGTGCTAGGTGGCGTTGGCGTAACCCACGACACGTGACGTCACCGTGACAGGAAGTGTACGGACAGAAATATTTCCGAGAGTAGAGGCCGGGGGTCACCAAAGACAGTCTGCAAACCCGTGCCACTGCCGTATCCGTGGTTCGAATGCCGCCTTTTCTCCTTGAACTCACTCGCCATGCGGCATTCGAAGCAGGGATCTCGCGGTGACTCGCGTTCCAATCTGTATGCAGACTGTCTTTTGCACGATGGGTGTCCCCGGCGGGTCACGCCGACCAAGCTAGCTTCCAACCTCTGCAATACCGCGCCTTTCTTTTTTTAGCCGAACGGGAGAATGGGGCAGGGGCGCGGGTCACCTGAGGTCAACCCATGACCTCTCTTTCGTCCCGTGAAGATGGCCCGCTGACTGTATCGCGCGTACACGTTTATGCGCTTCACCCCCCCTATCATCTGCGGTAACAAAACAAGGTGCTGCGCTTGTTGGGGCGTCGACTCGCTCATTTTGAAGATGCCCCTGACTCTCTCTTGCCCTCTCCTGTCTGTCCTGGCTCCCTTCCCCGCCCGGAGAAGCACCGCGCCCCTTTGTTGGGGCACTTTTCGCCGCGTCACTGCGCGCCCCCTCTCGTCTCCGGCTTTGTCCTCGTTTCGCGTTTCTGATGATGGCTCGTAGGCGGAAGGCGCTCGGCGGAGAAGTCTCCGTTATCATTACGGTGCTTTGTTTGGAAGGAACTGGTCGCGCCGCGAGGCAGACGGGGACACTCGTCGCGGTGCCCTTGGAGAGCCGCTGCATGCACGTGACGGCGTTTTCCAAAGGGTACGGTGAAGCGTGCGCCGCGTCCGACTTGTTGCGCATTGCACCGCTCCTGGGAAACCGTCCTCGTGACTGGCTATTATTTTTTTGAAGCGTGAAAGGCTTTCTTACTTTAGTCTCCCCAGTATTTGGCTTCAAAAAGGGGTTTCGTAAAACGCTGTCGCAGAGGGTGAGCCCTGCCAAGTTGATTTCGCCCGCCTCTCGGTCCAGCTGCGTCGGCTAGCGCCTATTTGCATGGTGTCTTTCAGTTACATACAGGGTGTCACAAAAAATATTTACAGGGTTTTTTACCGCAAAAATAAACTAGGCGTCGCCTAACGCTCATACTACGCCCAAAGGTTGCGCAAGAGGTCACAACCAGATGCCAAAGTTTCAGCCCGATCCGATACCTTATTCAAAATTTATAAGTGATTTTTTTTGAAAAGTTGAATGGGAAAATGGCGGCCGACGGAGTTTTCGAATACATGGGACACTGTGGCACCAGAAACCGAAAATGGGCAAAAATGGGCTCCATTTTCCCATTGAAATTTTCAAAAAATCACTAGTTACACTTTTGAATAATAGTGTCCGTTCGGGCTGAAACTTTGGTATCTGGTTGTGACCTCCAGCGCTACCTTTGGGCGGAGAATGAGCGTTCGGCGATGCCTGGTTTATTTTTTGCAATAAAAAAAACCCTGTCATTCTTTTTTGTGACACCCTGGCATATAACTTTCTCTCTCTCTCTCTCTATACACGAACTCATCTCTGTGACGTCACGGCGCGGTGGTGGCGCGTCAGTCGCACTTCCGGTCTGGGGCTGTGGGCAGAAGTCCCCATGCCAGACGTGTATTCCTGCGTTGTTTTGAAAGGAACCAGACAAAAACCTGCCTTCTCGTCAAAACGCCGCGACTGGGGCCGTACCAAAAGTGTCGAGAAAGGTTTGAAGGTCAGTTTTCACGTGCTCGGTTCGTCCGAGAATCTGGATATGTGCCGTGAAAAGGAAAAGCAGACGCCGTCGGACAACGATTGCTTGGGCGGGAAGCACTTTGGGTTGAATTCACGGATACTTGTGGTCATCAGATTTATTTGTTTTGTTCCAACATGAACGCCAGAAAACCGTCAAGTTGTGCGGACCACCTGCGGACTACGTTCAGTGCGTCTTCAAGTTCAAACGGCCGCCTGATTGTTCGAACTGTCGTCTGCTCTTTCAAACGTTTCTGCTTGTCGTCTGCTCTCTTAGACGACGCCGGTCCGTAGACCAAATGTTGGCCCGGTACTTGCGATAAGAAGTAAGTGCAGGCCTCAAAAGACTTAAATTTGAAGGTTGGTAAGCAGGCTCGATGTAAACAGTAGATACAAGGAGATGTTGATCATTGTTACCAGTGACCATCACCGACTTGTTATGCCTAATTCAGTTGGTCCGATTCTGCTTGCGATTTTCAGTATCGACGTCGACCATCTCAGCTACGGTTCACGCTTTTGCAGCCCGAGCGGCGTCGCGACTGAAAATTGCGAGCGAAATCTCATCATGCGAATCAGGCTTTAGCGTACATTCTGCGGCGTCCACGCGGAATGAATCGCCACATGTCACATTATTCACGCGAAGTTTTGCGGTGTAACGAGCCTCGGTAATTTCGCTGACGCCGCTCAAGATAGTCAGACATCGCCAGGAAGACGTAGAACCAACAATTCGAACGCGAAAAAGGGCAGGGGACTCACACTGACGCCGACAACATCGCATTTCAATGGTGTGTTTATGGGCGACGGCGAGCTTCTTGCCCACACCCCCATCGCGCATGCGCGGCGCCGGTGGCGTCCGCTAGGGGCGCTCCGGGCGCTCCGGTTTGTTTGTAAACATGAGTTGGTGTATACACCGTTCCAAGTAGGTCGATGCAGAAAGGGAAACATACTCTCGAACCAGAGCGCTGCGCCAACGCTCCGCTTACCCTTTCCCTCGAAAGCTCGTCTGCTTCACGGAGTGGACTGTTAGAAAGCACGTGCGCAGTGTACGGAGGCATGTTGTTTCGACAATGTTAGACGCCGCTTTGATATTATAGCGTGTTTTCGCGCGTGACATGGCCTATGCAAGAAAAGAATCGACCGGGCAGCACTGTGCTGTGATTGGTTGTACAAATAATAAAAAAAAACGTGAAATAAACGCCGATTCAGTGCGCGAGACCCACGCTGTCAAACAGGATGAATGTGGGTGCGGACCGAAAGGTAAGCGGAGGGCGGCTTAGACATTGAAAAAAGAAAACAGTTGCGTGACTCCTGGTCCACTGATTTAATAACTCTATTTTTCTTCAGGTGGTAATTGGCAGGCGACGCCTGGTGCGGATACAAAATGCGCCGCCAAAATTAGAGCGTCTGGGTATACACCAACTCATGTTTACAAACAAACCGGAGCGCCCGCAGCGCCCCTAGCGGACGCCACCGGCGCCGCGCATGCGCGGTGGGGGTGTGGGCAACAAGCTCGCCGTCGCCCATAAACAAACCATTGAAATGCGATGTTGTCGGCGTTGGTGTGAGTCCCCCTGCCCTTTATTGCTTTCGAATTGTTGATTCTACGTCTTCCTGGCAATGTCTGACTACATGAGCGGCGTCAGCGAAATTAACGAGGCTCGTTACACCGCAAAACTTCGCGTGAATAATCTGACATGCGGCGATTCATTCCGCGTGGACGCCGCAGAATGTACGCTAAAGCCTGACTCACATGATGAGATTTTGCTCGCAATTTTCAGTCGCGAAGTCGCTCGGGCTGCAAAAGCGTGAACCGTAGCTGAGATGGTCGACGTCAATACTGAAAATCGCAAGCAGAATCGGACGAAGTGAATCAGGCATAACAAGTCGGTGATGGCCGCTGGTAACAATAATCAACATCTCCTTGTATCTACTGTTTACGTGGAGCCTGCTTACCAACCTTCAAACTTAAGTCTTTTGAGGCCTGCACTTACTTCTTATCGCAAGTACCGGGCCAACATTTCGTCTACGGGCCGGTGTCGTCTAAAAGAGCAGACGACAAGCAGAAGTGTTTGAAAGAGCAGACGACAGTTCGAACGATCAGACGGCCGTTCGAACTTCAAGACGCACTGAACGTAGTCCGCAGGTGGGCCGTACAACTTGACGGTTTTCCGGCGTTTATGTTGGAACAAAACAAATAACTCTGATGACCACAAGTATCCGTGAATTCAACCCAAAGTGCTTCCCCCAAGCAATTGTGGTCCGGCGGCGTCTGGTTTACCATTTTTACAGCACATATCCACGGTCTCGGACGAACCGAGAACATGAAAACTGATCTTCAAACCTTTCTCGACTCTTTTAGTACAGCCCCAGTCGCGGCGGTTTGACGAAAAGGCATGTTTTCGTCAGGTTCCTTTCAAAACAACGCAGGAATACACGCCTCATATGGGGCCTTCCGCCCACAGCCCCAGACCGGAAGTGCGACCGACGCGCCACCACCGCGCCGTGACGTAACAGAGATGAGTTCGGGTAACCGTAATCCCGGATCGTTTTGGGGATTTTTTGAAGTTGTCGATTCACCATGAATACGTTAGTGCGAATGGCCGAACGCTTCAATTACTTGCAGAAAATGGAAAACAACAGCAACACCCGCGATGTCCACGCAGCATCGACATCTTTTGGCAGCAAGCTGTCTTTACCTGGTCAACTCAAAACTGAAAAAAAAAGAAAAAGAAAGGTTGGCATGGCTGCCAACCTTTCTTTTTCTTGCTGGAAAGTTTGGAAATGGAAGGAAGACGGAAAAGGGGGGGGGGGGGTAGTTTTGGTCTGACGCCGCTGTGCACAGCAAGACTGGGCACAGAGCTCAGACTTTGGCTTGGCTTTGTGGTAGACTCTCCAACACGAATATATATATATATATATATATATATATATATATATATATATAACACAGCCTCGTGTAGTACACGCCGCGACACAGTTTGTGCACAAATAATTTTCACGCGAGGCGATTACAGAGAGGCACATCAATGTGCCAATATTGTGACAGTGGATTCTAAATCAGAAAAAAAAATAAACAGATCCGTCGCACTTGCTATCTGTACTCGGTATTTATATATCGATTCATATTTAAATTTGAGGTTTCTACTATTTCAATTAAAGCAGACGTGGCAGCGCAGGTCTGAGCCGCTAACCGCGCAGTTTGTTCAAATGTTCCCGGCGCCCCCAAGCTGCGACAACTCGAGTTCAGCGCAAATTCACATGCCGTAATTCGTGCCATCCTGGCTTCGTTCAATCCTCAATTTCACTAGCGATCCTCAATTTCACTAGCGATCCCCAATTTCGCTAGCGATCGAAACGCCGAGTTCGGTTTGGGAGCGACGACTGCCCCAGAAGCGCGCTAAAAATTACCCACAAAAAGATGCCAGGAAAGCAGGATGCACTTTTCCCCATGCCTGGCATACCGATTAGGATAGTGCACGCTTTCCTCCATGGACGAAGACAATGAGCCGAGCGCGCCTAATACGGCAGCCGTGCCGGCAGAAGCAGCTGCGATCGGTGTGACTCGGTGAACAGGGTAACAGTCCAGTAATGGCGGTCGGTCATTCGGGCGGGTTCAGATTCTCCCAAATGCCCGGATGAGGGTAGGCGGCGCTACACTCGTTAAAATGGCGCCGGCCAGGAAGCCCAGCTTGGAACGGTGTATATATATATATATATATATATATATATATATATATATATATATATAATATGTAGAGGGAGAGAGAGAGACAGAGCCACCAACAAAGGAGGGAGGATGGAAGAGGGTACCGAAGGCACAAACTACGTTGCGTCTATACATGCCCTTTCGCTCCAGCTGCGTCGTCCTCAGCGCTTCGTTTCTGCATTATGGGGCTCTTCACTCATCACACAGTTGGAGCTGAAGCAATACGTATCC
>JAZHYW010064830.1:0-23052 GCA_037355805.1 Ixodes ricinus | reverse complement strand
GTCGCTGAACGACCTGTCAGTACCGGGAAGGGCGCAGAGGGGGGGAGTCGATTAATAGTTCGAAATGATCTCTAACAAAACACACGAATAATGCAAAGTAGAGGAGCACACACTCTAGACGGCATGAGTGCAGGAAAAACCTACAATTTTTTTCACATTAGCATCTCGTTCTGCGTCGCGAAAAGCTCCACTCTGAACCACGGCAAGTAGTACGCAGAGCAGCGCCGACGACAAGGCAGACGGGGGCACGTTCCTACGGCTCAGAACAAGCAACGCTGTTGTAGGCAGTCACACCACTGCAAAATCTTCACGGCGAGCCACCGCCGCCTCATGCCACTTCTCCGTACTCTAGAACAGTGTAGCTGGTCAATTCGGAGCAGTACGTGAAGACAAAGAAGATAGAAAGACAGAGAGGTTTTAGGTGGACAATGGTCCTAGCTGAGCTACTCGATACTGCGGAAGGGGAAACAGGAATTTAAAGTTTAAGATATAAGATAAAAAATAGAAGAAAGTGAGATCGGGTTATAGTGGCTAACATGTTTTCCTCCCATGGCTGAGATGCTGCAGCCTCTCATCTGCGACCGGGCAGAAAGAAAGCATCAGTGAATGCTGAGGTGCGCGAAACAGCTGGTCTCAACTGAGAAGTCTCCGCCTCGCAAGCCGGTCCCTGCCAAACGTCTGATGTTCCTGGGCCATAGATACACAGAAGACGTGAGGAAATAGCTGCGCCTCATTAGGTGTTGCATCATAAAATATACTAAAAAATAATAATAGTAATAATATTAGTGCCAGTAATAAGGAACAATATTAATATTAACCCATCAATCAAATCTAACTAACCAGCAGTTTCTCTTAAAATGTCCAGGGTACCAACCAACCGGTCTTAGTGGTGGCACACCGAAAAAAAAAAAAAAAAGCTAAACGACACACATACAAACACATACAACATACGAGTGCAGAAGGGGAACGTAGTTCACCTATTCTGAGACTAAGAATATTAACAAGTATGCAGTGATGCTCAAACCAACAAGGGAAATCAAAATCACAAAACAGAAACATCACCAGGTGTGAGAGCAAAAAGCGAATACCCAGATAACGTACTGACAGACATCAAGCCTTCAGCTGATAAGCCCTTCTCTGGGCGAGGGGTAAGTCAGAACAGCGCTCTTCCGAACTTGCGCTCGCATGAGTTAAACCTATCAGGCGTATCAGAGTAACGGTTATAACACTCAGCCTCTTTTCTGGATCGGGTTTATGAGGCCAAATGTCGAGCGTATATCAAAATGTTATTGAAGCCAATGGTAGGCGCACGTGGAACTCTCTAAGGCCCACTTCAGACAGCAGGCCGTGGAGAGATGAATCAGGCCGTGTGCAGGGTCTTGCAACAAAAAGCATGCAGATATGCTCTTCACCCGGACGCTGCAGCAGGCTCAACAAGCTGACGATTTGCGAGTCACGCCCAACATTTAAACAACGATCACTTTTCTGCAAGGTAACGATATATAGAAGATGGAAATAGTTGTTTAGGACTTGCTTTCTCGCAGCTTAACCGTTCGCCTTTGGAAATGCCGGTTAGCATGTGTAGCGATACTTGTAGGTCATAACAATAGTAATGGTAATCAAAACAGGCATTTACATAATAGTAATACAGAAGAATAATACAGTATTATTATTAGCAAGAAGGATCGTCAATCACCCAGGAGTGTCAACAGCACTCCTAGAAATGCGACTGCGCCTATTACGGAGGTCCGCGGTTCTGCTGCTATACTTTGTTACACACTAAGTCCAGACGCAGCCGATGCTGGGCTTGATGAGATGAAGAAGACGTCAAAAGTGCACAGTCATGATATTCACATTTCCTGTGTGCGTTCTTTTGATCGCTAAATCAATTATAAACACAAAAGGCTTAGTGACTCTGCGAATCTTCTTACGTCTGCTTCGATTGTTCCTGTGCCCCTCGCAGCGTCGCATGAGTCTACGAAGTGTAGTGAAAATGATAATTGGATTCTAGAATCTAAAAGACGTCATACTCTTTGAACGTCACCAAAACTGCTGCGAAGTAGGGGGAAAAGTTGTGGTTCCGGTTCCGGCAAGTCCAACAGCGAGCTAGCGTACGTCCTGGGAGCCTTACTCGTAACGTTCAAGATGGCAATGCCCTGGTGGTTTGACGGTTTGGCTGCTCACTTCGGCGGAGGAAACGACTCCAGGAGGTGGCTCTCCTTATTCCAAGCAGCTCGGCTGCTACCTCCAATACGCTATTTACGTCCAGAGCTAGAACGCAGGTCCGCGGTCAACCGTTGCAAGTCGACTGCGGAGCTTGACGTAGAAACTCCATTCCGCAGAGGCTCACCCATTTTTGTCGTCGTTGGCTTGAAACGTCAGGAAGGCTGGATAGTCAAGGTAATCTTCGCTGTTGCCGGTTGTTGAAAACATCTTTTATTTTTTGAAAAGAAGGGGAGAGAGTACTAGGAAGAAATAGGTGATCTTGATCGAGGAATCATTTCTGGCTGGGTGCCCCTAGTCCGGGGCTCCAATCGCGGCTTGCACCACAGTCGCTCTCCGTACTAGCCACTGTTGGCTTCCCGGATCGCTCCAGCGGAGGGCCGCGTTCCAGCTGTCCCTCGTCGGGTTCGGAATCGGATCCAAACCTTTAATGTGCTTGCACACCCACATCAAGTGGTACAGGTCCCCCCATTTCCACCCGCAAAAGGAGCAAGTTGGTGAAGGATGGAGTTGGGGGTACCATTGATGGAGCTTCATTGGCGTCTTCATGGTTCCTGTCTGCAGTCTTCTATAGAGGTGCTCCTCCTCCTTGGTGAACTTCGAAGGTGGCGCTGGAAGAGTCATCCTGGCTTCCCTGATTGTCTTCAAGTATTCGTTGTACTTCATGTTGGGGTCAGGGGAGTGTGGTTGAGGTGCGGACGAGTCCCGGTTCGAATGAAAGGCTCGGGCTGCGGCGTTTGCCGCCTCGTTTCCCTCGACACCCGCGTGACCTGGTGCCCAGACGATCTTCATGCTCGTAAAGTGCGCCTTGGAGAGGATTCTCGCCGCCGGTTCGCCTATTTCACCCTTGGCAAAGTTGCGGCACGCCCGTTGCGAGTCTGTGATGACGGTGATGTGGCCTTGTTTGGTACCTGTGGCAGCCAGAGCAATTGCGGCTTCTTCTGCGTGTTCTGTGAGGGTCGTGTAGACCGACGCCGTCCTCACCACGTTGCCACGAGGATCGGCCACGGCCAGGGTGGCGGTGTTGCCTCTTGGTAGGATGGCCGCGTCGGCGTACAGGGTTCCGGGCTTCTTGCTCCATATTCTGGATATAGACTGTGCACGAACTCTTCTTCTGTTGGCGTTCCTTTCCGAGTTCATGTTTCTTGGGATCTTCTCGACCGTGATTTTGCCTCGTACAGTTGGTGTTAATTCTTGTTTGGGTTCTTGGTGTAATATGCCACCTGGTGTGGCTAATTGCAGCCGCTCCAGGAGCCATCTTCCGTTTGGTGTTTCGCTGAGGCGCTTGATTTGTGATATCCGCTGGGCTTCCCAGAGTTCCTCGATGGTGTTGTAGAGGCCCGTGCTGAGCAGGTCCTCCGTGGCCACGTACTCTGGTAGTCCAAGGGCGCACTTGAAAGCTCTTCGAATAATGACATTGAGCTTGTTGACTTCGGTCTGAGTGAGTCTCAGGTAAGGGGTGGCGTACATGACCCGTGATACCACAAAGGCATGTACCAGCTGTATAGCCTCCTTCTCTTTGAGTCCGGACCGCTGGTTCCTGATTCTCCTCAGCATCCCGACGACGTGCGTCGTGGAAGTGGTGAGCTTGTTGATGGTGCTAAGATTTCTTCCCGACTGGGTGAGGATCTGGCCGAGGATCCTCACCTCCTTGGGCTTGGGTACTTCTTGTCCGTCGATGTAGATGTTCAGGTCCGCAGGTGGTTGTCTGCTGTACGGGTTCTTGAACACCAGCAGTTCTGACTTTTGGGGAGAGCATTGAAGGCCGCAGTCTTTAGCGTACGAAGCCACGGCATTCGCTGCCCTCTGGAGGCTTTCTTCGACTTGGGCGTCGCTTCCAGACGTGCACCAGATGGTGATGTCGTCGGCGTAGATGGCATGTTCGATGCCGGGAATGTTGTTAAGGATCTCTGGTAGGCCCTTGAGTGCGAGATTAAAGAGTAGTGGCGACAGAACTGCACCCTGAGGAGTCCCCCTGGGCCCTAGCTGGTACGGGTCCGATGTGTGACTCCCGATGTTCAGGGTGGCAGTCCTGTCCGTCAAAAGCTCTTGATGTAGTCGTAGGTCTTCTGGCCACAGTCGATGCTCGCCAGACCTTGCAGGACGCTCTCGTGAGTGACGTTGTCGAAAGCGCCTTTGAGGTCCAGGGCAAGGACCGCTCTGGTCTGCGTCCTTGATGGTCTCTCCAGAAGGTCCTTGTAGAGCCACAGTAGTATGTCTTGGGAGGACACGTGCGGACGAAAGCCAAACTGCGTGTGTGACAACAGTCCTTGCTTCTCCACGTGCGCCACCAGCCTCGAGTTGATGATGCGCTCGAAGGCTTTGCCAAGGCATGAGGTCAGAGATATTGGTCGAAGGTTGTCGAAACTTAGGTCCTTTTTGGGCTTGGGTATGAGTCTGACGTCAGCCTCCTTCCAAGGCTTGGGGCACTCACCTTTAGACCAGTAGTTGTCGTTAAAATGGTCCACTAGTTTCTTGATGGATTCATCGTCCATGTTGTAGAGCAGTTTGGCCGTGATGGAGTCGGGGCCCGGTGCCGCCGTTTTCTTCATCTTGGTCAACTCGTATTCCAGCTCCCAGACGGTAATGGGCTCGTCCAGTGCAGGGTTGGCTCGCCCATGGTAGTCCTTTTGTGCTTTAGATGGTTCGATGCACAAGTATTTGCTTGCCAGCTTGTCAAACATTTCGTGTGTGGTGAGAAGGCTCTTAAACACGAGTTCGGAGATTCGTTTACACGTAGCCGTTCTGGTGTTGTTGGGGTCCAGTAGTGCCCTGAGGAGTTTCCACGTGCTCGCCGAGCTGAGTCGACCCTGGATGCTGTCGCACAGGTTGTACCAGTTTTGCCTGGTCAGCTCCGCGGCGTACTCCTCTGCCTTGTGGTTAATCTCCTGGATTTTGATCTTTAGCTTCCTGTTGAGGCGTTGATTCTTCCACCTCTTTGTGAGTGACCGTCTGGCGTCCCACAGATGAAGGAGATGCGGATCTACACAAGGTGTCTCCTCGTCCACCGTGAGGACTTTGGTGTAGGCTGCCGTGCTGCTGACAGCTTCCCTGGTCCAAGACTCGATGTCCTCGATGGTGCTAGTGGAGACCCCTCTGTGCTCGCGCCACTTGTCCCACTCTATGATCTTAACTTGACCGAGCTTCCTGGGCTTGACTGAGGTGCAGGTGGCCGTCGTCTCCAGGATAAAGTGATCGCTGCCGAGATTTTCGTTGGTATTCTCCCACTTGGCGTCTTTGACGTTCTTGACGAAAGTAAGGTCCGGGCAAGTGTCCCTACACGAGCTCGTGCCCGTCCTCGTCGGTGTGGTAGGGTCCGTCAAAAGGGTGAGTCCTTCTTGATACATGGTATTAAATATCCTCTTGCCCTTGGGTGTCGTGTAACGATACCCCCAGAGAGTGTGTGCCGCGTTGAAATCACCACCAAGGATTATCGGATCATGACCGGAAATCTTGAGGGCCTCTTTGAAGAGCTTTTGCACGCAGTCTCTTGGCGATTTGGGATTGCTGTAGACGTTCAGTACGTGGAAGGCATTCTTCTTCTGCTTCCCTTGTGGAATCAAGGTAACCATGCAATTGTGAGGTGTCTTGGTTGGAAGCACGTGTTTCGTCGCAGTAAATTTCTTATGAACCAAAATGCAAACGTAGGAATCTTCTTCAAATGTGGTGTAGTCCTTTAATTTAGCCGAATTTATACCTTGTTCTTGAAGCATGATGACCGCAGGTTGCTTTTCCGTCGCCAGCAAGCTGAGGCTAGACTGCTTGCGGCGGAGGCTCCTGCAGTTCCATTGCCAAATTTTGAGTTGCGTAGCCATGGAGGTCTAGTGAGTTGAGTCACTCGACTCACTTTCTTCGCCTCCGGCTTTTTTTCGCTTAAGGGTCTGAGTTTGGAAAAAGTTCTTGATCATTGCGTCCCAGCTTTCGAGCCTTTCTTCTATTGCAGTTAAGTGCTTCTGGATGTCGTAATTCTTGCGATCCACTTCTTCAAACTTTTGAGCAAGTTCTGTCTTAAGGTCCATGAGGGCCTTCTTGTAAGCGTTGCTCTCCAACATGCTCTTCTTTTCTGTTTCTTTCTTGAATTCGAGAAATTCCTCCTTGAGTTGACGAACCTCTTCTCTTATGCTTTGTTTACCACCGCCAGGAAGGGAGGGAAGGTCGTCGTCATTGTAACTGATCCTTTTGACCTTTTTTGCCTTCTTCTTTTTGTTCTTTTTCTGTCGAGGCGTAATGGTGGCAACCTCAGCCTTCTCCACCTCATGGTCGGTGGTCAGAGCTCTCTGTCTAGACCTGGAGCTGCTTCGTGGTCTGTTCAGAGGTTTGCTCCACGCGTTAGTTCTGGTCCTACTCGTGGAACGGTTTCTCGACTGGGAGCGAGACTGACCCCTTGCCGCCGACGGTTGTGGTTTTTTCTCTGTTCTTCTTCCCTCCTTTGCGCCGTCGCAGTGGACGAAACGCGGTTGGTGGTTGGGGTGTAAAACTTTTCCTTGCAGGTCTTGTCGTAGGTGCGGTGAGGTCCGCCACACAGAGCGCATTTAGGTGTGCACTCGTGTGATCCTCCAGTGTTTGGAGTGCCACACGTGGTGCATGCGTACCCTCTGGGTTTGGGACAGGACCCAGCTCTGTGTCCGACTTCGCCGCAGTTTAGGCAAGCCGCCTTGGTCTTCTTATACATGAAGCAAGGTATTTGGTTCCAGTCAAATTCGATGGATCTTGGCACTTCGTTACCCTTGAAGGTGATGACAACAGCTTTTGACTTGCCCATTCGTCTGGCGTTGAGAATCTCGAAGCCAGGTGGAGCTCGCGTAAATCTAGAGATTTCTTCGTCCGTGATAAAGATCTCCACACCCAAGATGACGCCTCTGCACGCGGATTCTTGAGGAACCACGTGATGGGCTTCTACTTGGAGCAACACGTTGTTTTGGATCTTGAGTTGCTGGACGTTGGCGATCTTCTTTGCTTCTTCCCAGTCATTGGTTGCAGCCATGATGAGATTTTGAGCCTCTAAGAGTCTCACAATCACTCTCGATTCGCTGTTCCCCTCGCTAAGTGCTCTTTGAACCGCTCCTCCGATGAACATGCGGTACTCTTTGAGATCGATCGGTTGCTTGGGCTTTATGACCACCTTGTGATCAAATTCTTGCAAACTCGGCAGCCGAATCTGAGATCTAATAGACGGCGCTCGTTGTTGGGTTTTCTCAATAGTTCCAGGACGTTCTTGCAGGATCGAATCAGGTGACGCTGGCTTTACTTTCTTGTCGGAATAGACAACCTCGATCCAGTCGTTACCAGACGTCGCTGCTGAATTATGACGCTTTTCCGGAATGGCGTTTGCTGAACTCCTTCGGTATCCATCATTCCTTGCCCAAAATTATGGGAGTCTTGATGGATTTCTTCGGGAAGCGCTACACTTGCTGGTAAAATTGAAGCAAATTCCATTCCGTCGGGGTCATAACCCTGAACAATGCTTTTTCCCCCGGCATAAATTTGCTGGGAATTCATGCTTTTCTTGGTAGACTTAGCCCTCCCTACGCTTGAAAGTCGGAGGTCATGTCTTAATGCATGAGGACAGGCTAATCCCCTTTAGGCCTAGTTCTCCTCCGGCGTGGCCGGTTCATGAAATGGGCCTGAAATGGCCAAAAAATGGTCCACTGACCTGCAAGTTGTGTCCGGATGATCGGGTAGTTCTTATACGTCCGATGACACACTTTTCACAGGTCCAAAAGCATTTCTGGTCAAAAAACCTTCCAAATTGACGGAGCCGATGTCAAGCGTGTCCGCTCCCCTGAACCGTCTTCGTCTTTCTCCAGGTAATCTGCAGGATCCAAAAAAAATAAAATACCAGTCCTTAAGTGCTGTGCCGCTAAGACTGCAACATCACAAAGCGAATTCCACGAAACACTCTTGCACACACTGATTTCTCTGAGAAGGGAGCAAAACCATAGTGAAAGGCTGTAACATGAGCAGTATAAATTCCGCGAAGGCACTTACGGAACCTGAGCCACTGATTCTCGAATTCAGAGGACGACGAATGGAACGGTGAGAGTGCAAGAACTTGATCAACAAGACAGGACGAGCGAGCTTTTTGTTTTTCTCTAATTCGGTTCGTGACTCGAACCGCAGCGCTACCATGCAAAACAAAGCGTGCTTGTTTTATTTTTATTTTACTTGGTAACGATCAGAACAAGTTACGGTCTTTGGAGGCCATAGAAATCGGGTCACATCAAAAGTGCATCGTCATGGCGCTAGTTGTCTTTAAGGACATTTGACATCACCGATTCATAGCCTCCTCTACACTCACAAAGCTCTGGCAGTTCGATGACGGACCCGTAGAGTGTGCCCGGACGCAGATTTGGAGCGCGAGGATCTGGTAGTACACAGCTTCAAAGAGCCATTTCTCGAGGAACCCGGACGTGAGCGCACAGCTTTGCGGCGGCGAGGACCCCAAACACACTTGTTCTGCTCTGGAGTTAGCGTGTTTCGCGCCCGCTCGCAAGGGGGGAGCCAGCAGTCACGGGGCTTTTTCTCTTATCCGTTTTCTTCTTGCTCCCCTTTTCCATTTCGGCGGCCGCTTTTTCGTGGCGATCTGCCAGGCTTTGTCGGGGCATAGGAGGCTATGACCGAACATATCAATCACGCGTGGGGCTTGCAAATGCGCCATATCAAGACGCATTCACTGGTCATGCCTGATGCTTCACCCGCGATAGAAAACTGGCAAAAACGACGAGTGCCGCGACAATCCACTTGTGACGTGTACAGATTGGCTTCTTCGATTGAAGCACTGGCTGTGGCCAGACTGAAAGGAGCCGCGCAATGACACAGGGTAGTAATCGTTTGTGGGACCGGAGAATAGTCGAACGCAACGCCACTTTCCATGCAGCGTCTACCCATCGCTGTGGAATTTGAAGCATAAAAGGTACACTTTTATTTCAGTTTCTTCTGGCAAAATTGGATGACGGAGTTCCGGCGACAACGCCAACAATGCGATCCCAGGTTAGTCCGTCATCGAGCTTTGCGGTCCCCGCTGGGACGATATTTGTAATGCCGCTCATACAATTGGGCACGAATAGTGCTCAGGCATTTGATTTTGGCTCGTTACAGTCAATGCCCGACGCGTTCGGGCAGGGGCTCGTGCCCAATCGCTGGGGTGGCGGGAATAGCCGAACTTTAACAATGCATGAAACTCAGCTGAACGTCCTGTTCTTCTGCCAGCTCCAGCATGTGTCTCGTTAAAAACATTGGCGGCATGTAATCGGCTCCATACCACATGGCCGCCTTTTCCCGGTCATTAGAGAGTTGAGGGAATAAACGGTGTTCTGTTCCTCTCAGATTTTTTCTCGCGACGCCGCCAATGGTAATAGGAAAAGCAACAACGCGTGTTTCATAGGTCATGAATATGAAGGAATGGTCCTAATCGGTATTTATTGCCAGGTAGAAAAATGTTAGATCGCCCCCTTCAACGAGAAAGTGATCTATAGATCGCCAAACCCTTATAGTAACTCGTACAGAGTAAATAAACACTCGAGACATCGTTAAAGTAGCGGGTAAGAAGCCATTTTTGCTTTTTATTAAAAGCTCACGAAATAGGCGTTCTTTGCTTCTCGAAAATGCGACTCCCTGGGAGCTCCATTAGTCTCGGAGATATTTCGCTGGCGCTTGACGGCGGCCTTCGATCACCTTGGTGCGTGAATGCCTCTCGTTGGGCCCTTTCTACATTCTCATTTTCCTAGACAGGAAACATTGGCAGTGGCTTAGCTTTGGCCGGCGCCAGGGTACATGTATGCAGAGCTATAGGTTCAGCTGGTTATTCTTAGCTTTCCTGGCTGTCTAGGATTAGCTTGATTATCGTGCTTACTGCTGCTTCAATGACACACACGGTATACGCACATGCGTGGCGCATGCGCAGTGGCGTCAAGGGGGGGGGGGAGGGGGGACGGGGGGAGGGGGGTCGTGGCGGCAGTGCACTTGTGACAGCAACATTACTCGAGTATTCCTCGGTAGTACTGCAGCTGCGGGCCAATAAAACTTGCTTTTCGTCTGGCAGTTTAGGGCATTGAAAAGGCCGAAGAAGCCGCGCAGAGCCAAACCTGACCTCCCTTGGCAGCAGTCTGGGTATTTTGGCCCTCTAATTCGCCAAACAAGTGCCAAAACTTAGGCCACCGCCCGGTAGTCTACGGCTTTAATCCGGCATATTGCGGCCCAAATCGCCCAACAAATGCCAGAGTTAGGCTTACTGACCAGTAGTTCGGCAGATATTTGGCATTTTTGGGCCAAAAACCGCCAAACAAATGCCAAAGTTAGGCTTCACTTCTTGATGGTTCGGCTGTCATCTGGCAACTTTTCGGGCCAAAATCGCACACAGATGTGCCAGAGTTAGCCAGCTTACTACTCTTTGTAATTCGGTTGACATCTGGCGTCTTTGGGCACAAGTCGCCAAACAAGTGCCAAAGTCAGGCTGCGGTTGCCGATAGTTCTGGCCGTCCTCTGGCAGCCACGCCGCCAAAGTCGCCGATACAAGTGCCGTTAGGCTTCGCTTCACGAAAGTTCGGCTGTGATCTGGTACATGGGCTATACGTCAGCCAAACAAGTGCCAAAGTTAGGCTTCGCTTCACGATAGTTCTGGCTGTGATCTTGCGAGCTACGGGCCGAGGTTGGTTAAACAAGTGCCTGAACTAGGCTTACTTGCCTTGAGTTCTGGCCGATGAGGCATTTATGTACGCGGGTGGTCTTCATCTCAACTAAACAAAAAATCGCGTTTCATTTGGCTGGCCACTTTATCTTATTTTGGGTGTCTCTCTTGATTTCTCCAGTCCAAAGGTTGGCTGAACGTTTCGACGCGGCTGGACCAGGCTTCGCACAAACGTGCAAATTGTGCCGGATGTTGTACTCGGCGCGCAGGCACACGCCAGTCATCGGGACGTGCCGTGAGACTGGTTCGACATTATGGCGCTTTCACACCGACGATCCGATCTAGTCGCGCGACAACTTTCATTGCAAAAGCGACAAGCGCGGGCAAAAAGACGTCGAGATTTGAGCAGTCACCATGCTGACTCGACTTTTTGCGATGCAATCTATTATGCGGAGAGGCTGAGCCGAATCGGTCATGTTCGGAGCGACAGAGCTTCGAGAAGCGACTCGCCAACGAAGGCGTTGAAATCGTCCCACCGCGCACGCCAAAGTGACCAAGGTAAATCCCTTTTTTTTTTTTTTTGGTAAATGCGATTTAGTCGCATTGCAGGGATCTGCTCAGCATTTTCGGTGTGAACGCACCTTTACAAAAAGTGCTGCCATCGAGCTAGTGCTGCGCGAGATCAGATGTGCGCACGTCTCCTCAACAGATATCTTTATTACGCGGCGCGTATTGCAAAAGCGATCGTGGCTCTGTGCGTCTTGCGCCGTGATTGAGCACCGTCAAATCGGCTGGCGAACAAAGAGGCGAGACTGGCCGTCGTGGCGCGCCGCTCCGCATCGCACTTGAGGGAATTAGAATGAACACGCCGAAACTTGCACGCATTTTAGCGTGTTGGCAGCTTTTAAAGATCCTGAAAGTGAGACGCATAAGGGACGATACAGACAGGACAAATCTTTCAACACCTTCAACAACATTTGGTTTTCGGCTTGAAGTCCAAAGCCTCGCCCGTCTCCGTGGGAGTACGAGAAGGGGAAATCTTTGGGGAAGGAGATGAAGACGGAGGAATCGTACGAGATCCTCCTGTACCTGTAGCGCCAGATGCATCGTGGCAAACGGGCGATCGCGCCCATAACGACCGGCTCCGAGTACATCAAATAGACGCCGGCAGCAGCTGCTTCGGACTCTCAGCACCTGATCGTCATTCACGGGAGGAAATGTCCCGGTTGCGCTCCTACCCGCTTTGCAGGTGCGCTGACAGCCATGGAAGGTCACCGTGAGTCGAGTCGGGAGAGAAGTGACCGCAGCCTATCGGGTGGCGACAAGCTCCGCAAAACATCAGCACCCCTTCCATTTCGCCTCTCAAGCAGAAAGCATTATCTTTCTGAGGCCCACAATGGCAGCCGAACGCTGACAGATTAGGCAAGGCGACAAGGTCACCGGCAGAAGTGGCCTTTGGTTGCCTCATTCCTTTCCATTTCCTTTCCAAAGCAGCGGCTGCACTCCCCTGTCCCTTATTTTTCCCCTACCGTAGAACAGGTCGGGATACACTCTCTAACCTGTAGCTTTGGCTGTACAGCAGGTTCTTATTCTTTTTATAAGTTGTCTTTGCTTGTTTTTTTTGTTTTTTGACCGAAAGCGTCAAAAATGCCGAGGAAGCCGAAGCTGTGTTGTTGCTGCCCCTCTCGACCTCGCCGCTTAGCAAATCCTCCCCACCAGCTTTTGTGTCCCCGTGCGGCTGTTAGCGAGCAAGCACAGCCGCTTTAAGCAAACCAAAGCGCGTGGAGCGAAAAGCGACTCTCGTGCGTAGGGAAGCGTAGAACCAAAACGTTTGGACAAAATTTTTTTCACGTCACTTCTCTGTCGCGCTGATGGGATCTCTGGGCTGTTGCGTTTTCGCCAGCTCTGCCCAGTCGCGAGAAATGGGCGGGGCCACGTAGGTCCGGTTTTTGAAATGCGCTCTTCAGTGTTCTGTTGCTTTCGTGCGCGGCAGACGCGGCCGTGTTTTTGTCGTCGTAAACGGGCCGGAATACGTCCATGCCAAATTTTTTGGTAGCAGCCATTTTTTTCACCGGAGTTCTCGTGAATTTTTTGCGATGTGTTTGTTGGACACGCTTCAACATAAAAACTGCTCATTCGCCGACGACGAGACGTCAGTTGAATGTGCAGCCTTCTTCTCGAGTGAGTCAGTGTGGTGCCCGGAGTTGGATTATGAACATCTATCAGGCGATTACATGATAGCGGGACGTCTTCGCTTAGTAAGTTACACTGCAAGCATGCTTCTGATAGTAGCCCCGCTTTCCTCTCAACTTCCGCGGTTTTTGTGTGATGAATTTTGCTTGGCATGATAGATGACAAGTGTTAATTTTGTTTTGTAATTTGCTTTTCGCTCTGCAGAGAAGTGTGACCCTTCAAAATATGCCGAGAATACAACTGTGTGTAATGACAG
Organism: Ixodes ricinus; assembly: GCA_037355805.1. Classification (NCBI taxonomy): domain Eukaryota; kingdom Metazoa; phylum Arthropoda; class Arachnida; order Ixodida; family Ixodidae; genus Ixodes; species Ixodes ricinus. Next base: position 9,754 of record JAZHYW010064830.1, on the reverse strand, counting down.
TGGTTTAATAAACTTCTGATCGGAAAAAATTTTGTTTGTCCGTTTATGTGATTTGATGACGCAAACAAAATGGATATGCAACGTACACATATTTGCACGACGTTCCGGCCATACGAGCACGCATCGCAGAGTATTCGCACAATATCGCGCAGCGAACGCCAGGCCGGGGCAAAACGGCTGAACGCGGCAGTACCTGCCGGGACATCGTTCAGGAAACGCGCCAAACGGATCTTTTGAGCGATATTGGAACCGGCTTTCGGCCGGTACTGGCACGATACCGCAAAGGCGTGCTGCTCGCGCTGCTTGGGGACGGAGGTGATGACATCTGACCAACGTGTTCCAACGCTTATTCATTTTAATTCCCGTCTTGAGCAAAGCGTGAAAGAGCACTTCTGTGACACACCAGGGATATTCCAAACTTGGGCAGGCCTCTCGGCTTTCTTTGGCACTTCAGTGGGTAGCCAAAGAAGAGCCGAACTTCGGCAGCGTCCCTGAATCGCCAAATTAAGATTTACTGCGGTGCAGTTGGCGGCTCAAGTTTGGCACTTACTTTGGCAGAACTGAAGCGAAACCGCGAGAAAATCCAAACTTGGCATGTCCGAAATACCCAGATCAGGCGTTGCTTTGGTGCAGTCATGGCTCAAGTCTGGCACTTACTTTGGCACAACTGGCGGCGGACCAGAGAAAAGCAAAAACTCGGCGTAGCCAAAATACCCGAATTAGGCGTTGCTCAGGCAGTTAGGGCAAAAGTCCGGGCCCTTACTTGGGCAGAACTGGTGGCGGACCAGAGAAAAGCCAAACTTGGCATGTCCAAAATACCGAAATTCGGCGTTGCTTTGGCAGTTATGGCTCGGCGGATGGCAAACCAACTTTGGCGCTCCTCTGGCTGGACCAGAGAAACGCCAAACCTTTGCATACCCCGAAATCTCCAGATTAGGATTTGCCATGGCAGTTATGAGCTGAAGTGACGGCACCAGCTTCCTGGCGCTCCTCTCGAGACCATGAGCAACGCCAAACCTTGGCAAGCGTCCGAAACAACCCAAATTCGGCGTTGCTCTGGCAGTTACGGCTCAAGAGCAGCACAACTTTGGCACTCCTTCCGGCGTACCAGAGAAGAGCCAAACTTTGGCAGGACCACGTAGATCTGCCCAACTAAGGCCAGGAAGTTAGGCACTGTACTTTAAGCACCGATGATCGCCATGCGTGCAAAATCCCAACTGCGCGCAAAGTTGGGGCTCCTTATGATTGCCGTGACCTTGCTCCAAGCCGGGCATTCCTCTGGCGAAAGCTACATGGGTTAATACTTCCAAATACTTTTTGCATTCATCTACTAAACAGTACACTCACTTGCCTAATCCTTGTCAAAATGATGAGCTATAAACGAAATCGTGTCGGTAGGGTGTCAAGAGTAAAGGATCGCGGAAGTGTTGAGGTGGATTGACATGCATGTGTCATGTGCCCTGTAACAGCGGCGGAGAACCCTTGAACTTTGAAAGTAACAAATTTTGAAATCTCATCCTATTCCATATTTTATTTCACATTACCAAAACTAAACAAATCCATGAATCATACATAAGTTGCGCATAACTAAAGTTGGCGCTTGGGCGAGTTGGTACACACTTCGGAATTAAAAACAGCGCAAAAGACGAGGACCAGACAAAGAAGTAACACGGACGCAGCGCTGACTTACAACTGAGTTTATTGAACGCAAATTCGCAATATATACTTGCGTTGTTACGAACAAAAGAGAAGAGAGAATTCAGCCCACGTGATACATCAACAATAAAAAAAATAAAAAAAAATAAAAATGCGCAAGACACAGCCGTACAGAGTACGTGCTAAAAAACGAGACAAGTCAGGGAACTAGGAAATTCATCTCTTTGCCTGAAAGGGCCACTTAAGGACTGCTTACACATGCTGCACCCAACCTCGCTATCTCAACAGCCTCCAGAATTTCCCGAGTAGCTGGTCCCTATGACGCTTAACAACCTCACACCGTTGGAAGTCGGGTAGGCAACCACAGTTGCGGCAATGAATGCCCAGATGACCAGACGCGGTTGTGTAGACACCGTGCTGGGAAGACACTGTTACCATCCAAGTCCGCTTGAGACTCAAAAATTCTCAAGCGGGCGATTGCGAGGACATGCTATACACATGCGCTGCGTAAGTCTTGGTATCATAAAATTAAACATAGCTTTGACAGGCAAACTGAACGCCTCGCAGATGCTGGATTGCCCTCCCACGTGTTAACAACGGTCGCCGAGTCGTTGCGGAAAGACTTCAAGAGCAGGCCTATGGCAAGTGAAGAAGAGGCCAACAACAGAAAGGGAAGGGAAAGAAGGAAGTTTGTAGTCATTCCCTACATACACGGCTTGGCTCACAACCTAAAACGCATTGCGGGCAGATGTGACGTCGACGTTTTATTATCTGCCCCGGACAAGTTGTCCAGGTTGTGCAGAGCTCAGTGGCGCGTAGCAACCGGGGGGGGGGGGGGGGGGGGGGGGGGGCCGGGGCCATGGGCCCGGGGTACCAGTCACGTAGGGGGTGCCCAGTGGCGTAACTAGGGGGGGCAGGGGTACAAGTGCCCCGGGCGCCACTTGGAGGGGGCGCCGGGCCGGAGTCCACCCCACATGTGCCCGATGGAAAAAATGGCAGCGGGGCTACGCGAGGGGCGCGAAATTTCATTTGCCATGGGCAGCGAGGGGCGCAAATTTCATTTGCCATGGGCGCCGTTTTACCTAGTTACGCCACTGGGGATGTCACTTCCACGCCCCCCCCTCACCTTCGCTTTACTGGTCGGTTGCGATCTCGGGGAGTGAAGGCCGGGGGGGTGAGGGGGGGGGTGCTACAAAACACACAAGGGCCCCGGGTGCCGACCTAGCTACGCCACTGGCAGAGCTGTTGACCCTTCGTTCGAGGGCGGCCACGACTTGCAGTACGAGGCATCGAGATCGCTTCGTCTCGTGTTCTGAGGGGGTGGTTTACTCACACCCTCTGACGTGCGGCAAGCGCTACGTTGGCCAGACGGGCCGCTGTCTCAATGAAAGGTTAAAGCGCAGACCGCAGGGAGCGTTTTGCTCGCGCTTCAGGCGCGTCGGCGTCAAATTGACGTCATTTCCTGCGCGCGGCCGCGCGTTTCGCGGGAGCGTTGGTTTCTAGCCGACCCAGAACAAGACGCGCGCGCCGAGGCGTCGAAGCGGCTCTCGCCCAATGAGAGTCGCTCGAACCGTCACATGATTCGGCACAGAGAACCGCTTCTGGTTTTGGCGGTTTGACTGCGATTTTGTTTTTGTTTGCCGATTGCAAGTGCGATGGTTGACAAACGTGCATTCAACGAGATGCTCATTGACGAGGTTGAGAAGCGCCCCATTCTTTGGGACCTATCAGATAAAGAGTATAAAAATAATGACAAGAAGAAACACGTCTGGAATACCACAGGTGCTATCCTGGGAGTGGAAGGTATGCGCTTTCTGTGCCCTTTCCCGCTTTTGTGCCACAAGCACCATGTGCATGCTGCTTGTGTAGGAATTTAGCTGTCAGCATCATTATGCTTTGTCATCTCATAATTCTATCGTATGGTGTTTTACCAAGGGGGAATAGTTTGTGCTTTGTCACAATGGTGCGCAGATTATACAATGCCATTGAACACGACAATTTTTCTACGGATCTAGACAGTCTTTTTCATGACACCGATGAAAAAAGCGTTTTGTGCATTTTGATTTGCGAGAAACGCAGTGTCTATAGGACGGACCCGAAATAAAAATTAAAGTTACGTCCGACGTAAATTTATGTCAAGGATTCAAGTTACGTCCGACGTAACCCAATATCAAAATTAAAGTTGCGTCCGACGGAACTCCAAATAAAAATTAATGTTACGTCCGACGTAACTTTACCCCAAGGTTTTGAGTTACGTCCGACGGAACCCCGCCCATTGCCCGTTTCGACCTGGATGAGTTTCACTAAAGTAAACTTTACTGGCACTTCAGCGCAGGAAAGCACGCAACACGAACAACACACCACTCGCGACGCGGCTGGCTCAGTACGCTGTTTCGTATTCAGCTCATTTCAAAGTGTTCAAAAGCAATTTTATTTTCCATATAAAAATTTAAAAGGTGTTTCTTTTGAAACATGAACCCGTTTTATTTACTTATTTGTTCATTTAATTCTCATTTTTCAGTATTTGCGTCAACATTTACATAGCGTGTTGAGAATTCTGTTATCTGTCAACGCTGATAACGCGCGCCCGGCGGTGCTTGGCTGTGGCTGCATGCGGGTGCACCCGCGTCAGCTTCCGCGCGAGCGTTCATAGCGCGTCAAGTTTTCGCGTGCAGAAAAACGCTCCATGCGGTCTGCGCTTCCTTCTTCGAGGGCGGCCACGGCTTGCAGTACGAGGCATCAAGAGATCGCTTCGTCTCGGGTTATGACTCCTGAGGGGGTGGTTTATTCTCTCCTCTGACGTGTGGCAAGCGCTACGTTGGCCAGACGGGCCGCTGTCTCAATGACAGGTTAAAGCGCAAACCGCAGGGAGCGTTTTTGCTCTCGATTCAGGCGCGTCGGCGTCAAACTGGCGTCATTTCTGTGCGCGCGGGCGCGCGTTTTCGAGGGAGCGTTGGTTTCTAGCCGACTTGCAGAACGAGACGCGCGCGCCGGGGCGTCGAAGCGGCTCTCGCCCAATGAGGGTCGGTCGAACTATCACGCGTGATCCTGCACAGTACGCTGTTCCGTATTCAGCACACTTCAAATTGTTCAAAAGCACTTTTTATTTTCCATATAAAAATTGAAAAGGTGTTTCTTTTGACACACGAACCCGTTTTATTTACTTATTTGTTCATTTAATTCTCATTTTTCAGTATTTGCGTCAACGTTTACATCGCGTGTTGAGAATTCTGTTATCTGTCAACGCTGATAACGCGCGGCCGGCGGTGCTTGGCTTTGTCTGCATGCGGGTGCCCCCGCGTCAGCTTCCCCGCGACCGTTCATAGCGCGTCGCGTTTCTCGCGTGCAGAAAAACGCGGCATGCGGGCTGCGCTTAAGAGAGCGCGCTTACACTGTCTCCACAAACGTGTCTGGTCATCTGGGCATTCATTGCTGCGACTGTGGTTGCCTACCCGACTTCCAACGGTGTCAGGTTGTCAAGCGTCATAGGGACCAGCTTACTCGGGAAATTCTGGAGGCTGTTGAGATAGCGAGGTTGGGTGCAGCATGTGTAAGCAGTCCTGCAGTGGCCCTTTTCAGGCAAAGATATGAATTTTCTAGTTCCCTGACTTGCTCGTTTTTTAGCACGTACTCTGTACGGCTGTGTCATGGCGCATTTTTTTTTATTGGTGATGTATCACGTGGGTTGAATTCTTTCTTCTCTTTTGTTCGTGACAACGCAAGTGTATATTGCGATTTTGCGTTCAATAAACTCAGTTGTAAGCCAGCGCTGCGTCCGTGTCACTTCTCTGTCTGGTCCTCGTCTTTTCGCGCTGTTTTTAATTCCGAAGTAACGTATAACGCCCTTCACGTGCGCATTACGTGTCATTTTCTTGAATGTGACACATATAAATATATCTGACAATCTCTGATGTACAAGCAATAATGTATTTTGTAATATTATTCACTAAACGTCTCTAAAATTATTTAAAAAAATATATGATATACAGCTATAGATCGCTTTAGCCTCAAGGCCTCTTCATAACCGCATAAACCCGCCATCGGTATTTGCGCTCTTTTTAACATACTTGGAGGCATAATACTCAAAACTAGTGCATATACCTCTAACGGAATGTTTGCTGGCTAAAAGAAGGGTGTGAAGAAAACACGAGGCGAGAAAAAATAAATAAATAAAAATGCTTATTTCTTATGTACATCGTGCTGAAAATCGAACAAAAAGTGAAAATTTTCTCTTTTTTGATAATTTATTTCTGAGTACTTGTAGATGATCAGGACACGAACCTTAGATGATATGGTAGGCAATGAAAGGTTCTACACGTGGTATTACTTTAAAGCGATTCTTTATTTATTCTTTCTTTATTCTAGAGATTACCCGCAGTGCCCGAGGGCGTTACAGCAGGGGTTACAATGCTGAAAAAAACACATCTTCGTTTTCACTGCACACTTGCAGCTCAGACAGCCCATTCCACTCAAACAAAACATAATAATCGACCCGCCCCCCCCCCCCCCCAAAAAAAAAAAAAAAAAAAAAAATCAGCAGTTCAGGTCACAGTGGTTCGTGGAGGCGTTTGGGGATTTTGTACGAAGATTTTAACGACGAATAATAAATAGTACTTGCAATTACGTTTCACCTACTTGCATTTATGTCACAATACAAAAATATAGAAGCTTTCTTGCATAATACTTTGAGGCTGAAGAGTGATTCAAAAATGCCACACACGACAGTCGTCAAAACCTCGTCGTCCTTTTCCCGCTTCTTTGAGATTTCTTTTTTTTTTTTTTTTATCAGAAACTACAGAGCATTGAAATAGCGCCCCCCCCCCCCTTTCCCGATGAAACACGGATTGTCACGGTTGTCATCATCATCATCATTTATTATCCTTGGAAACCTTACGGGCATTACACAAGGGAGTGGTACATTTGTTTTGTTTTTTTCTTTATCGAACACTTCAGTTACACAATTTTAACACATTAGAAGAGGGAACTAGTCGGTTAAAGCAGAAATAGAAAGTGGTTACAGAGGCGGCCAATTTATGTGTGTCAGTTATGGTAACAATGTCATTCGGTAGTATGTTCCAATCGTTTATTGCCAAAGGTAAAGTTGAATTACTGTATGTAGTAGTTGATGAAAAAATGGGCCGCAACTTGCAGGAGTGGTCAAAGCGGGGGAAAATCTGCCACGGGGGTAAAAGCAGTGATTCACGAAGAGGCATGTTATGGTGAAAGATTCGGTGAAGGAGAGAGAGACGGGACACTCGGCGCCTCAATGAAAGCGTGTAGAAGGTTAGCGCTTGCGCAGCAATCCAGATATGCTCGTGAATGGTGAGTAATCAGAAAAAATAAAACGTAGAGCCCTGTTTTGGATGGATTCAAGTTTGTTAGATAGGTAAGATTGCCAAGGGCACCACACAGAAGAAGCGAATTCAAGCTGAGACCGAAATAAAGTTGAGTATGCTAGGTTGTTTCTATCTCTGGTGTTGCGGGTTTCAGGTTTCGGCGCAAAGAACCGAGGGTACGGTTTGCGTTTGCTACTATATTACTGATGTAGACGTCTATGAAGGTCCAGATGTTAAATGAATACCGAGATATTTATATGAACTGCAAACGGTGATGGGGGACGCGTCAAAATGGTAGAAAAGGGTTGAAGAGCACGACGAGAAAACGAAAGCGATTTACATTTGTCGAAATTGAGAGTCATCTGCCATTTATTGCACCATTGAATAACTTGTGAAATTTCTGTTTGCCAGGTATGGTGATCGTCGAGCGAAGAGAATGGGCCTGTAAATTACGCAGTCGTCTGCAAATAACCGAACTGATGACGATATGTGCTCATGAATATCATTGATGTAGATTAAAAAGAGTAAGGACCCCAGTACACTACCCTAAGGGACGCCTGAGGTTACCGGGCACGAGGGGGATTTAGAGTTATTAAAGGTGGTGAACTGGGGCCCTTACTCTTTTTAATCTACATTAATGATATTCATGAGCACATATCGTCATCAGTTCGGTTGTTTGCAGACGACTGCGTAATTTACAGGCCCATTCTCTCGCTCGACCCTTAGGACGCAGTCCTATAGGGCCAGAATGGGATATTTACATCTTTGACGTCGTCGTGACCTTCACCCCAGCTTTCTCTTTTTTTCTGTTTTGTTTTCGCTCATAGGTCGCTCTCTCTTGCTTCTTCGCTCTCTCGGTCTCCCGGCATTTTTGCGATAGGCAAGGCTACTGCTGTGCCGGCCGACTGAGACTCCACGCTCGCTGGATCTTCGTTCAAAAACCCCCGGCCGTCTTCGCGCGGAAGGTAAGGAGTTCACATTTTGAGCACTGAACCGGTTTCACTACGTGTTTTATAGGCATCAACATCTTATTACGTGCTTCATGGGAATGCATGACAGCTAAGTTGAGGTCTTTGCCGTCTTTGCGGGCTCCCGGCGCGATTCCGAAACTATACACCAGCTCATGTTTACAAACAAACCGGAGCGCCCCTAGCGGACGCCACCGGCGCCGCGCATGCGCGGTGGATGGTGGGCAGAAGCCCGCCGTCGCCCATAAACAAACCATTGAATTGCGTTGTTGTCGGCGTCAGTGGGAGTCCCCGTGCTCTTTTTCGCGTTGAAATTGTTGATTCTACGTCCTCCTAACAATGTCTGACTACTTGAGCGGCTTCAGCAAAATTAACGAGGCAAAACTTTGCGTGAATAATGTGACGTGCGGCGATTCATTTCACGTGGACGCCGCAGAATGGGCGCTAAAGCCTGACTCCCGCGATGAGATTCTGCTCGCTATTTTCAGTCGCGACGTCGTTCGGGCTGCAAAAGCGTGGACCGTAGCAGAGATGGTGGACGTCGATACTGAAAACCGCAAGTAGAATCGGGCATTACAAGTCGGTGATGGCCACTGGTAACAATGATCAACATCTTCTTGTATCCACTGTTTACACTTAGCCTACTTACCCGAACCAACCTTCAAAAGTGTTTTGAGGCCTGCACTTAGTTCTTATCGCAATTACCGGGTCAACGTTTGGTTTACGGGCCGCTGTCGTTTGAACGAGCTGACGACAAAAAGCAGACAAGTTTGAAAGAGCAGACGACAGTTCGAACGCATGCGCAATGGAGTACGGGCAAGAAGCACCGCGTCCCGCGTCAACAAACCATTGGAATGTCACGTTGTCGGCGTCTGTGTGAGTCTGCATACTCTTTTTCGCGTTGGAATTGTCGATTCTACGTCCTCATAGCGATGTCTTACCACTTTAACCACCTGAGCCAAATTATCAAGGCTCGTTACGCCGCTAAACTTTGCGTAAACAATTTGATGTGCGGCGATTCATTCGCATGAACACCGCAGAATGGACGCCAAAACCATGATGAGATTCTTCTAGCTATTTTCGGTCGACGTCGCTCGTGCTGCAAAAGTGTAGAAGGTAGCGGCGATGATCGACGTCGATACTGAAGATCGGAAGGGGAAACAGACCAAGCGTAACAAGTCGGTGATGGCCACTGGTACCAATGATCAACATCTTGTATCTAGTGTTTACAACGAGCCTACTTAAGTCTTTCGAGGCCTGCAATTACTTCTTATTGCAATCACCGGGTCAAAGTTTGGTCTACGGGCCGCTTTTGTTTGAACAAGCAGACGACAAAAAGCAGACAAGTTTGAAAGAGCAGACGAAAGTTCGAGCGATCAGGCGGCCGTGTGAATTTAAAGACGCACTGAACCCGTGGGTGGTCCGGACAACTTGGCGGTTTTCTCTCATTCATGTTGGAACAAAGCAAATACATCCGGCGACCACAAAGTGTTACCCGCACAAGCAATCGTAGTTCGACAGCGTCTGGTTTGCCCTTTTCACGGCTACTATCCACGTTCTCGGACGAACGGAGGGGGCAGAAACACATGATAACTGATCTTCAAACCTTTCCAGACTCTCTTGGTACAGCCCCCGTCGCAGCATTTTGACGAGAATGCAAGTGTTTTGTCTGGTTTCTTGCAAAGGAACACCGGAATGCATGTCTCGCACGGCGACTTCTGCCCACCGCCCCAGACCGGAAGTGCGTCCGACGCGCCACCACCGCGGCGTGACGTAGGAGAGTTGAGTTCGTGT